>VCCN01000200.1:991584-1002317 GCA_006491835.1 Architeuthis dux | reverse complement strand
AAGAATGTTATAGAATTAATCACGTTCAGCATTGATATTTCTTATTGGAAATGAAATCAAGATCTTCTATTTATTCACGAAGCAATGGAACCGGTTACGTTTTATCGTGTGACACAAAACAACACACCAAAGCATAGGACATGAAACTTTGACATGCGTTGAGGAAATGATGTGTGACGCATCCTTTTAAAATAGCCCGAAACTCAAAGACGGTTTCCAATTCTGGTTTTCCATAGAAAACCAACTCGTCTCTTGAAAAGGAATTCGTATTGCTGGAAAGAAACATGGCGGAGTATTGAGCGATTAATTATAGGAGCCAAAAATTGCATTCGAAAAGAGGCTGAATAGAGGATCAGGAAACTTCAAAATCAGGAGTCAAAAATAGGAAGACAACTGAACAAAGATTTAAGAGACACATAAAAGGATTTGCAAATGAAAATACATAGACATGGTTGCGAAAAGGACATTTGAAAAGAGAAACTTAATCCCTATTTATGGCGGCCCAGAACAATCCTTTAAAAACAAACTACGAGGTCAGCCAGCTCCCTCCCCTTCAGTCCGGACTTGGTTCCGTGTGACTTCTGGCTTTTCCCAAAGAGATTTTAGACCGTGGTCGAAATTAAAGAGAACGAAATGTTATAGATGAGTAACGTGATCAGAGATAACGACCTTCTCCTCAGACTTTGGTTATAGGCGACTAATTAAAATCAAACACCATTGTTATGACACCTTGTGGCATTGGTCAACATAACTAATAGTTTCCTCTTCTGAACACAGACAATTTAATGATATCCTTCCGTCTTTGGCTAATTTCCGAACATTTGGGGTTATATTGCCGTATATATCGAACGACAGAGTATTTGACTCTAAAATGATCATGAAATGATTTATATCTAATTCGAAAGAATTCTGCGACGTAAATCTATCTCAATCTGTTCATATCTATCTATCTATCTATCTATCTATCTATCTATCTATCTATCTCAGTGTAACATACAATCATTATTATGTTTGGGTCTCAAAACTTTCCCCCATATAAATCAATGTCATTAGTTTCTCAATTTTACGCCATTTCGGCTAATGGTAGTCTTGTTATAGGAATATTCTATTTTCGGATAACGGGGGAAGTCTGTATTCATTTGAAAGAGACCGGCTCAATTATTTCGCTACAGGAGAATTGTCATCCAGCTTTTTGGTACGGTAAGATTCCGAATTCCCTGTCTTATTCCTGGGAGGAAGATTCTTTGAGGTTTCAAAACCTTCTATTCATTTCTTCCCGGGCGAATAATAGACTTTTCCAACATTGCAGCGGTCCCAGGTGGTGCATGGTTTTCGTTCCATTAAGGGATTAGTTGTCCGAATTCAGTGGAGAGGGAAATGGTTATGTTACCTCGAAGAATAAATCGCTCAATGGAAATGCAGTTGGATATTTTATAGATAGATATGTTCAAACAGAGATAAATAGATAGATTAGTACGTAGATAGATACTAATATTAATTTAGTCTGGTAAGAGGCAACATGTGATGTTGGGGCTTAGGATAATTGTGTCGTATCAATGTTCCAACTGGGCGGTGGGGTGGGGTGTTTGAGAAACAGAATTCACTATTCTCGTTGTCACCTGGACTTGGGAGTGGTTATGTCAACCCTGAGAAGATTCGATCAAGGAAAATCTTATTGATGTAGGAGCCCTAAGCGTTCCAGTTCTGTAATGACATAATTAATGGGAATCACTCTACATGTGCATGTTTTCCCAATGTCCGAAAGTAGAGCATTCCTAGAAATATTTAAATACGACCCAAGTCTGTTCAAGAGTTCAAACTTGAATCCATGGACATGCTTTTCAACTATGTACAAAGCAGATATAAATACTTCATTAAATATATTCAAATGTTTTTGAACTCCATATAGTAATATTGGCAGAACATCTGTTTCAAAGGTCAGCCTACGCATTCTACCAGGAATGGGTAGGCAATCCATTTGACGTACACATCCTCCTCTGTTTGCCAAGTTGGTCTCGTGACAAGTGCAGAATTAAACACATCGTATGAATGAGCATTCTATGGTAGAATAGGAAATAAACACATAATTTCGGCCAGATGTCAGTCACTGTAATATCCTTCAGCTAAATATATGTGGTTAACACATACATCTGTTAAAATATCAGTTGATGAAATGTACGTTCACCCAAATGTCCGTCACTGAAATGTCCGTTCTGCCAAATGTACGTCGATGTTCGTCGAAAGGTGTCCATAGACCAAATGTCACGCAATTAAATGTGCCTCGATTAAATGTCCATTCGGTCGAAATGTACATTCTACCAAATGTCCATTGCTGATATGTCAATTCGGTTAAATTCGGTCAAATGTCCGTCGCTGAAATGTCAATTCTGCCAAATGTCCATCGATTAAAGGTTCATTCGGCCAAATGTTTATAGCTGAAATGTTTGTCGATGAAATGTCCATTCGGCAACATATCACCCAATTTAAATGTCCCTCGATTAAATGTCCATTCGGTCAAATGCCATCGCTGAAATGTCCTTTGGCCAAATCCCGTCACTGAAATGTCTGTTCCGCCAAATTCCCGTCGATTAAATGTCAGTAGCTGAAATGTCTGTTCGGTCAAATGTCCCTTCGGTCAAGGGTATATCGCTGAAATGTCCGTTCGGTCAAAAGTCTGTCGCTGTTCACTCAAATGTCCGTTCAGCCTAATGTAATGAAATGTCAGTTTGGTCAAATGTCCGTTGCTGAAGTTTACTTAAGGCTGTCCGTCGATGAAATGTCCTTTTGGCCAAATGTAACTCAATTAAATGTGCCTCGATTATATATCGATCAAAATCGGCCAAATGTCAATGAATTAAAGTCCCACGATTAAATATCCATTCGGTCAAATGTCCATCGCTGAAATGTCCGTGGATGAAATGTCGATTAAATGTTCATTCGGTTAAATGTCCGTTGGCTGAAAACATTTAGACCAAACGTCAATCAATTAAATCGTCGCTAGAATGTCTGTCCGGTCAAATGTCCATTCGGCCATGTCACTCCATTAAATATGGCTCGATTAAATGTCCTCGACGTCGATGAATCAAACGAATTAAATGTCCCTCGATTAAATATCCATTCGGTCAAATGTCCATCGCTGACCAAATGTCCGTCGCTGAAATGTTTGTGCGGTCAAATGTCCCTCGTTCAAAGGTCCGTTCGGTCAAAGGTCCGCCGCTGAAATGTTATTTGACAGTCATGTCCGTCATTGAAATTCCGTTCGGCCAACTGTCCGTTGATTGAATGCCAATTCGGCCAAATGTCCATCGATTAAAACAGTGTTTAGAAACGAGGTAAATAAAATCGGCAGACCGATGGAGAAAATTTCGATTTAGTATATCTTCAAACCTTCCGGAAATGTGTCCGTTTTGAGAACATAAATATTTTAAGAGGTGGACTATGCAGCTAAAATGCTAAGCTGCACTTTCCATGTCATCATAGGTGACCTCGAATGTGAATGTCTCTCCTGAATTTAGCCGTAGTCTGACAATAACAATAAAACATGGGCACCATTCAAATCCGATAGTCCGGTTTGACTAACGCAAAAAGTGATCAAATGAATTCTCAGTTGTTGAAAATGGACAGAAACAAATTGTTGCCTGATATATGCGTTTGTTTTTTGTTTGAAATAAATCCATTTAGACATCTAAAGTTGATATCTAATGAACGAGTGCGATACAATAATTGTATTGTCATCTGTATATAAATGTTTTGAAATAGATATTCAGAAGTGTTCATGCTGAATACTGTTTCTGTAATAAAGGCGATTCACAACGGCAGACATCAAAGGAAATCAAACCCTTTCATCGGATTTGTTTGGAGATCAAAGAACAGAATTTGTTGCAATTATTTTATTTGTGTTCGTTAAACTAACACCATTGCTCTGTTGCCCTAGTTTGGCTTGCAACGACCAGAGTCAGCAGAAATCCAACAACGCTAGCTTTCTCTCTCTCTCTCTCTCTCTCTCTCTCTCTCTCTCTCTCTCTCTCTCTCTTTCTCTCTCTCTCTCGTTACATTTTTGCCGATGGAAGAGGAAGAGACCCGCATTTTTATTTTTTAGAAATATTTGTTTCACCCCCACCCCGCCCGAAAAATAAGAAATCCAAAAGTGCTAACCCAAGTGATGAAATTGGTGCTGACATTAGCCGGGTGGGGTGGTTATTGCTTTACAAATAAAACATATTGTTGTCTTTACTCAATTGTTTTAAGAGAGATATAATGTCAATGCTAGATCAATTTCTATACCTCAGAAAACAAGGAAATCTGACGCCAAGCAGTCCTTTTACTAAATGACTAATCTTGTCATCAGTCATATCAGAAGAAGATGTTATTGTTATTCTTTTTCGTTGTTTTTATAGCTGGTATACATTAGTTATTATTTAATAATAGAATCAAAATTAGAATCAAAATTAACCCATTAACTCCAACAGGTGACGAAGATGAATAAGTATCCATTGCAAGATAAAAGTCCTTTTCCATTGCAAAATAATCCATTGCAATTATATATGTTGCAACATAAGAACCCTGACTCACATATAAAACTTACTTTCTCTTTATCGATATGAAAAGGAAATATTACTGTGTCTTACTGAGTTGAGCATAGAACTACCAAGACTGCAATGTCAGTCATTCGCCGACCGTTAAGTGACCAATAAAGCCACAAAATATTCCCTTGCTAACAGCATACAAAGTGCAAGTGGGATTTATGACAATTTTGACGCAGATGAAGGATGATATAAACAAAAGAAAACGATAAATATTTAATCAAAATATGACGGATTTTCCCAACGATCCTTTAATGCTAATATGTCATCTTTATGAAATTATTTAGTGGTCACACATTCGGTTGTTTTAGTTCTGAGAGGTGTGTGGTCCGGCATCCTCATGGAGCATTTCATTCAGTACATGTGGGACCCATTTCACCAACTTTTTAATATTTCATATTGCTTTGAGATGACGTGATAGGGTCGCTACTGAATCCTAGAGTCACCAGAAAGAGCTCGAACCTTTTTTTGTCGACAGTTGGTCACTGCTGTCGATATTAAGAACCGGGTTGGGCCTCCCTCCAGAATGTTTTTAATTGGTATCCGTTTTCCAGACCTAAACAAATTGAACCAATATTGAACAGTTCGCACAGTGGTAGTGTCAACGACAAATACTTTGTTGACATTATCAGCAGTTTGCACAGCAGTATGTCCTAATTTGAAATTGTATTCAAAAGTCAATTTTTATTCTTGGGTAAAACAATTGCTGTTAAAGTCTCAAAAACATCACGTAATAATGAATTATATCTTTATTTATGACGAAGCAGCAAACGATGTAATTACATTAGTAAATATTTTACTTTTAGCATTATTCTATATCATGTTAAGAACTCGATATTTCAAGTGAAACAACCTAATGTTTGTTTGCAGAATTGTGCTAGTATTTCCAAATCACGTAAAAGTCCCTCTAGAAATAAGAATAGGCTAAATAAACATCCAAGTATTAGGAAAATGTGTTTGGACTTAGGGAAAATCATTAACAGGATAAGGAAGAATGATGATTAAGTTATGTATGTCTTATCGTTATCTATCTCTTCAGAACTTTCACGTAGGAAGGACACTTTGTATTTTCTGAAAAGTAAGATGGCCGAAAAAGATCAATCGATCAATTTATTATCTGATCCCTGGGTTCTGCGAAGGAAAGTAATTCCAGATATCCTAAGGAATGGGCAGCAATTAATTGTGTTGATTCCCAATAGATGTAAGACTCTCAGATCAGTCCAGTCAGAGTGACGTCCGGCGTGACAGCCGATAGGGTAGCACCGAAAACCAGAAAGAACCCAAGAAGTGACATCATTCCAAAACTTGTTCCTTTGAGCGATATTTTGGAAATAATCCTGTGCTAAGGCTGCGTCTTTTGAACGATAATTTGAAGATTATTTCATGCCAAGACTTTTCTTTTAAGCGATATTCTGTTGCAGCATAATGACTGAGTCTCTCTCCATTGCTGATCTTGCCGAGGTAAAATATCCTTCAACAAACCTCACACCCCAAACTTGAATACAGCGAAAGAACCCACATGTAGAATTGTCTTTTATCTTCTTATAATTAATGAAAGAACTCACATTTAGATATATAATCTTACCAGAATAGTACCCGTAAAAAATGACGGGATCATTTACGTATGGATAAATTATACAAATATATATTTTGGTACAAATATATTTATTGCAAACAAAAAAATGCATACTTCGAACAAAATGTATTTTTCTGACGATTCTTTACAAATCTTCAGAATTTCTGTTTTTTTTAATAATTTTAAGACAGTAAGGGAACAGAATTGGGCAAACAACCAACATGAGACATCACCATAAGCACAAAGTCTGTGTGTTCTTGCCTATGATTGCATTGTTTCCATATATGTATTACGCCCCACACTACGCACCAAACTCATGGTCAAGTACAGGTACTCCAGAAAGGAGTATCCATGACCGTCTGCGGATCGTGTTTCCTTCCTGGGAACCTTTTGTAAATTTGCTTTTGTTTTTTTTTGTTAAACTCAGTTGTGTGTACGAATTACTTTTGGTGCGTGAAAGGATACTTACGTTTCTCGTGACCAATATCTTTCTCTGGCTTACTCTTGAAGGAATTCATGTTTTCAGATGTGACGGTTGCTTGACTGAGCCTGTTCCACAGAATGGTCACTCTAGCATCCATATAGCACCCCCTTGGCCCTTTAGCGGCCTGCACTTGAAGCTTGCAGCTATGTCCCCGCGTACGATTGCTAATTGCTGGTTGTAACATGATCTTGTTTCGGCATAATGTGCAGTGTGTGGATTTGTCTAGTTTGTGTTGTCCTGAGTTGATGCTGAATGTCTCGAGGAGATCAGCATAGGTTCGTCTCTATTTCATAGAATCCAGGTTCAACTTCTGGTGTCGGTCTGTGTTGTACTTAAATGACGGATTAATTATATTGTTCTGTGTTGCACACGTTTCACTGTATCCATGCTGTACTTATATCTGGGAGACCATATGCTTGAAGCAAATTCCAATCTGGGCGGACAAATGAGTAAAATGAAACTCTCTGGCTCCTGGTGTTTAAATGCATGTCTGATATATCCAATGATGCGGTTTGCGTGGTTTATGACTTAGTCTAGTTTGGCAACAATGTTATTTAGCCTTTTCAGTTCCCTTGATTAATTCCGAACAAAATTCTAGCAAGATAGAAAAACAAAATTCTAGCAAGATAGAAAAACAAAATTCTAGCAAGATAGAAAAACAATACCTGATTTACTTCATTTAAAAATGTAATTCAATTTAAAAAATAAATCCTGAAATACATCATTCATAACCACAACACATACCTAAATGCATGCCTTTTTGTGCTGATTGCAATGAAATGTTGTGCTCCTTGTGTAAAGATCCTGTATTAACTCTTAAAACAAAGCCATAACAGCACAATTTCTCTTTGTTCAAATACGTATGACAGGTACTGTATATGAGACCTACATGTCTCTAACTGAAATGTAGTTCACACTTTGAATCATCTTAATTTCATGCAAGATAATGTATTGTCTCGCCTGTCACTTACCTGGCATCCTGGTTACCTATCAGGTAAATAGGTGACGCTATTCACCTGCTTTGTCGAAATTCAATTACTCGGTAATAAATGCTTACTTTGCTTAATTTGCTTTGTTAAGTAAAAGATAAGTAAGAAACTTATTCTGGTAATCATTTAGTTTAGTTTCTAAATATGTTACATAACTTTTGCATTATTTAATGAAGTGAAGTTTGCAGGAAAAGTTTTGGAGGAGATTTGCTTAAAAGAAGAAAGAAAGAAGACGATGTAATTCGAAGAGAGAGAGAGAGAGAGGAGAAGGTAAAAAAGGAAAGGAGACAAAACAGATGCAAGCGGTAAAAAGAGGAGAAGGTAAAAATGAGGAAGAAAAAAAGAAAGAGAAAAAGAAATGAAAGAGAGTAGAAAAGGGAGAGAAGAAGAAAGATCAGAAGAATGAAAAACAAGAATTAAAAGTAAAATGTTCGAACTGTGTGATTAATATTCGCCATTGAATTAAGTGTATTGACGAAGAAGGAGATTATGTCGAAAAATAAATATTTGTTGCGTAAAATAAATCTTCTTTCAGCAGTGAATCATGGGGAAAAAAACAACTAGATATATTTATATTTCCATCGTTACCTACATTTAATCAATTCAGGTGAATTCAAATCATTTGTTATACGTATTCCTCTCGTTATCTCAGTGGAATAGTTTTTCTTTTTCATTTCATTTATAAGTGAGTGTTTCTTTCCGTAGGGGGTGCGGGTGGCCTAACGGTTAACATCACAGACAATGGAATCGGCAGATTTCGGCCGTGACATTTGACGTTTACTTCGCACTAATGTCCTTGGGAAAGGCATGGATCCATCTCTTCCATTTAGTAATCAAATAACTCAATTTAGTCGCAATTTATCCCAATCAAGGCATCTTTTGAGTCTATTTAAAAAGGCACAAAGAACCTGTAAAACATAAGAAGTAGGAATAAGATGCATTGAATGCTGGTACAATTGACACTTTAGACTGTAAATCTCGGTGTGTAGTTGAGGGTGTGTTTGTGTGTGTATGTATGGGTGTGTGTGTGTGTGTGTGTGCGCGCTCCTCTCTTTAAAGAACCAGCGTTTTTTTAACGGCCTATTGTTAATGTCCGTTGTTGGACATGGCCTTCCCCCAAGTACGTATAAAACTTGGGAGTTGTTAGTCTGTCTCAATAAAACAAAATACATATGTGAATTTTTTTGCCATTCTCCGATTGCAATCAAATCTTCAATTCATAAAAAAAAACTTTTTCTTTGTTTTTCTTCTCCCAATTGATTTCATTTTTTTTGACAAAAGACATTGCTACAAAAATGATTTTCTCTCCAAGACAACGAGCCCAGTGTCTCCAATCCCGTCATTCTGCCCGAACTGAGGGCAAAGAACATTTTCGTTTTTCGATTGTATTCTTCCATTCATTTCACGGTTCTATGGAGAAAAAAAATGAATAGTTACTTTTTATAAAAAAATAATTAACTGCGAGAATGTCCGTCATTGCAGTTCTATGGCTAACTGAATGACATTCACGTTTTATTGTGATTGATGGGAACCCAATTCTATCTGTGAGCCATGGCTTTTATCTTACAATGGATTACTTGCAATAGATTATCTTGCAATGGACAAAAGCTTTTATCTTACAATGGGTTACTTACAATGGATTACTTGCAATAGATTATCTTGCAATGGACAAAGGCCTTTATCTTTCAATGGATTACTTTCAATGGATTATTTGCAATGGATTATCTTGAAATGGACAATGGCTTTTATCTTGCAATGGATAACTATTGCTCTTCGCCAGGTTCCGCAGTTAATGGACCAATCAAAAACATGTATCCCCCACTTTTGAAAGTTCACTTTGCGCTACGTTTTCGTCTTTACGGAATAGCCGAAAAACGAAAAGGTGCCCAGTGTTTTTTTCTGAAGCGATACGTTATAGAGGCAGCGCGCACCGTCTTCATCTCTTTATCCTACACCCCAGTTTCCTGTACCTTCCACCAGCCAAACCTCCGACGATTCAGCGTAACATACCATCAACACCAGTTTTTTGAGTATGAGGACGCTCAGAATTTTCCGCATATGAATTACCGGTAATTGATTCCTCGTTCTACGCCATTCCGGCTTACGAATGGCTTTTATAGGAATGCTCTACTTTCGGATAGCGGCCAAAACCTGTCTCAATGTTATTCAAATATTTATTAACAACTGACGTAATGGGAATTCGATTGTTGAAGTTTCGCCCTAAATATTTAGACCCATTTTTTAAAACCAGATTAATCAACTGAGGCCGAAGAAATGTTCAGCCAATTCAAACTAAAATATTATCAAAATTATTCAATTATTTTCCATCTACGCAAACATAAAATTAAATCTCCTTAAGAAGAAGACCACGAAATTTAACCCGTCTATCTCATTAGGTCTATTTTGGCAATGAACAAATATGACGTCCATAATTTTAAAGTACGGAAGCGTGAAAAGAAAAGAAAAAAGAAAGATTAAGTTGTTGTTTTTCTTTTTCTCGCCGACTCGACCCTCAATTTGTGGTGTTTGTTTGGGTTTAAATTTTAACAATTCGATCTTGGAGAATCAAAACATTTCAAACTTTCTTCCGAACGGTCAGTCTTGTATATCTTATTAGTTGGATTCCAGATGAGTCAGGAGAGAGAGAGGGGGGTAAGCCCTCCCTCTAAAAGGTCTCGCTGGAAAACAAAAGCTGAACGACACATTTCACCTCAATATGTGTTACCCAGACGTGATCTAATTGTTTCTCTCATTCCACTTCCACAAATCAAACACATTTCATTTATTTTCTCCAGGGAAAACGCTCTCTCCTGAACGGAATCCAACTTCACAGCGTTGCTTTGCTGTAGTCTTTTTAAACAACCTTTTCCTAGTTAATCAGTTCGATACACCTTGTCCCATTTATTATAGATCCGTCGTGATTTTGTATATGTTTTTTTTAAATGTCTCTGAAAAAATAGAATTAAATCAAAACAATCTGATCGTCGAAATTGTTGAACCTTGGAAAATAAACAATTTCATATACATTCACAATAAAGTTTCCAATAAACCGAAGCCGAAATCACCCTTCAAGTTAGATCGGGTATTAAAAGCGTGTCTGT
>VCCN01000200.1:676543-689161 GCA_006491835.1 Architeuthis dux | reverse complement strand
TGGAAATTTTTAAAAATTCGAATTCTGTAATTTAAAATTTTTAAAAAATCAAGTATTCTTCCGATGTTTCTTTTTAAATTAGATATACTTAGTTTCATCATTGCTGAACAATCCTTAACCGAATAATTACCATTTTCCATTAAAAAAATACATAAAAACCTCTTTTTTCACGTTGGGGAGGTCAAATATGTGTCAACACCTTCTGTTTGCCGCTAGAGATAAGAAATCTTAACAGGTGCGCATGCGGTAATTACATATTACGGAAGTCACTATTTGTCAATAAGCAGAGGGCTGACTGATATTATGACAGAAGTTGTGTCCTCTTGTGTTGACATGAAAATTTACGTTTATGTCCATCCATAGAGAATCTTCGGCCAATTAAATTACAACAAAAATAATAATTTAAAAAAATCTCCCTTAGTTTCATTTTTCATTTTTTACATATCTTTACTTATCTTTACTTATCTTTACTTACCCTTTCACAGTACATCATGTGAGAACAGATTTTAACTAAGATTTTCAAAACAGTAAAAACTTAAAAATTCTCTATAAAAGAATTTTAATGCTAAGATTATTTCTCTTTTCATGGACAATAGCGATAAATCATATTTTACCAAATGAATGAAAAATATTGGCAATTAGAGCAGTATTTTTTTTTTTAACATTTTTAAATAATTTAAATTAAAAATCTTTTACGGAAACTCATATATAGCTTTTTCAAAAACAGAAGCAGAATTTATATATTCATGGGCTTGATTAGTAATGTAAAAATATCGGACAGATCTTGTGAAAATAATTAAAATCGAATCGGTAGTTGCTGTATAATAAATTATTAAAATCTAGGTGGTTTTTTTATCGTTGAAAGGGGAGAAAATTTACTACTAATTAGTACGGAAAATTTGTTGTTTACTTTTTCGCGCAGATTTACACTATTCTGATTCAATAATATCTCCCGTTTTATAAGGTGTACACAAATAATTTTATCTCATATGTTTCGCCAATCTTTCAACTTAATAATGACACTAACATTTTTCAACGAAAAAATTAAGTTTTATATGATTTTGACGTTTATTTATATCAAGGTGTCAATTTTCCGTATTCTGCGCAGAAATACCTATGTAAAGTAAAACTTAAAAGTGGGGATTTCGAGTTTGCGTTTCTATTTATAGCTAGCACTCGAACGTAGTAGTAGAAAAGACATCTGCCTTTCGCAGTAGAAATCCAGGTTTGTTATTTCATTTCAGCTCTTATAAGTTGATTGCATGACTTAAACGTTTACAATTTTCTAGACTGACGTCTTCTTGTTTATTCTTTTCATTTTGTAAATTGTGTTCCCGAGTCAGAAATGCATAAAATATTGAAAATGTTTCTATAGTTAAACTGAGTTAAACTGACAGACCAACAAAGTAGCTGAAGATACTGTCATGTAAATGAATGATATATGCGGATATAGTCTAGTGACGTCGAGATCTATATTTACGCCTTCTGCAGAACGGTCTATGATTATTTAAATGGTTTTTGCTTGTAGACGCAGAATAATGGTTGCTTTGCTGTAAAATTGGGAAGTCATCAAATAAATCTCGGTGTAGACTTCGAGCGAAAAAGAGGCTGTAAAATTGGCAAGGGAGGTAATCGATTCCTGCCTCTTCATTTTCATTATTTGCTTTCGATTTCTTGTTTATTTTTCTGTTATGCCAGAAGGAAATCTATGAAATAGATCATTTTGGGTATATCCCTACTGTAATGTTTATATATCTATGTGTGTATTAATGTCTGTATTAATGTTCACGATTAATAATAAATAAACCCGTCAAGCAAGCTCGCAGCAGCAGCCGTTCTATTTCCGGTCCCAGAAACGCGGACCAGAAGTGGGAACGGGGGTGGCTCACTTCTTCACAGGCAATAGCCCTGGTCAACACGTGTCCTTTGTTCCGTCTATTTTCTTAACACGTTAAATGCAGTTATGAACCAAACGCGTTCAGGCTAACCACAGCTAAAAACAGAAAGAACAACAAAGCAAACAAAGGCATTGCACCTACGAGGAACGTTCGACCGAGTGTGAAGCATTGATGTAAAAGAGGAACCAAGTAGCGAATGAAAGGATAAAATTAAAATATGTGGATAGTGCCAAGGTATAGCAGGGTAAAGAGGAATGGGGAAGGATGTTAAAGATAAAAGAAAAAGAAAGAAAGAAAGAAAATAGATAGGAAAGAGGAATACAGGAAGAAACTAGAAAGCACTCCGATATCGCATGCCTCTGCCAACACCATTGCCACTATAAAGTGAATACAAATCAATTAGATAGAAAATAGATAGATACGATGCAGGGGAGGTCACTGTAATAAATCCCATGAAAACATTAATCAATTATTCCTTGGTCCATGGCCCACCCTCCCTCAAAATTCCATTGAAAGTAATTGAGAACTGTTAGAAGTGATAGTGTTGACAAACATTACTGGATACATAAATGCATGACTTACACTCCAAGAACATTCCATTGACATTAATTAAGAACTGTTAGAAATAGTGTTGACAAACATTACTGGATACATAAATGCATGACTTACACCCCAACAACATTCCATTGAAATTCATTCAGAACTTTTGAATATAAGGTGTGAAGTAATTGTGAATACCACTGTATCCACCCCCAAAATCTAATCAACCCCATATTAGCCTGTGGGTGACCCTCCCACAAAATGTCATTGAGAACCTTTGGAGATATTGTGCGGACAACCTGACAGACAGACAGACGGACTGACAGCCACGAGTGAACACATATTCCAATTTCGCTGCAGAGGTAAAAACAAACAGACAGAAATAAAGAAAAAGAAGGAAACGATAAAAAGAGAAAAGAAAGAAAGAAAGAAATAAAGAAAACGGTGTAAACTGATGACAAAAAACAAAGAAGCAAAAGTAAGAAATAGAAAAGAAAGCAAAAATAAAGAAAACATAATTTAGGGAAGGAACAAAAGAAAGAAAGAAAGAAAGAAAGGGAGGAAAACGAGCCAAAATGAACGAGGGGAAAACAGAAAGAACGAGACAAAGAACAGAAAGGCGGAAGATAGAGAGAGAAGGGGAACGAATAAAAAGACGAAACAAGGAAGCAAGCAACTAATAAAGAAAAGAAGAGAGACAAAAGAAAAGAATAAAAAATATAGAAAGAAAGAATAAATGAAAGAAAGAAAGAGACAGAGAACAAGCTGGAGAAAAGTAGACAAACTAAGAAAGAAAGCAATAAATAAAAAGAAAGAAAGAAAATCTATTGAAAAGAACGCAAAAGATGAAAAAAGATGAAACCTTAATCCTTCATCATTATTTTAGACTCTGTTTATGAGACTATATTTATGAAGCATCCAGTGAAAAACGAACTATCAATGGCTTTTCTAGTGTTCATATCAATTTATTCTATTCTGTATTTGAGTAATCTGATTTCCAGTTGTGATGTCCTAAGCGAGATATTCATGAAATTATCATCTCTCTCCCTCTCTTCCATCATCTCCTTCCTCTTCGTCTCTTCCCTTTTCTTAATCATCTTCCTCTTTGTCCTTCCTCTCTTCTTCATCATCTCCTTCCTTTTAACAATGAACCTTTAAAGAACAACCAGTCACCCAATTCTGTTTATCAACAAATCCAGAACATAACAATCAAACCAAAGTGAATAAATTGAAATCAACATTGCATGATATTTCAAGACAATACCTTGATTCACCTGTCACCTCCTTTTCTACCTTTTGTTTTCCCCCTCTTTTCTATCACTTTCTAACCCTTCCTCTATCCACTCGTTTTCATCTTTTTTATTCCTCTTCGTCTGTCCCCTTTGTCTATTCCCTCTTTGAAACACAAACAATCAAACCAGACACATGGAGACATGGATAGAAACCAACGTTGCATGATATTTCAAACACAATAAATGACTCAAACGATCGACAGGTTAAACCAAATAAATTGATCCAATTTGTTTTCTTTCTTTCAAACCCAAATATGTCTATGACAAGCCTAGCTCAGTCAGAACCTTTCTCCGTGTGACAAGCCTGGCTCAGCCAGAACCTTTCTCCCTATTCAACACCGAATGTCGTGATCTCAAGATCAACCATCTGAAGTCAAAGAGTTGTATAGAATTGTGTCAGGAACTATCAACTTGAGGAATGGCTATGATTACACGCAATAGGCAGCTTTGTTGGAAAAGGAAAGAGATCTGCGCACTGTTCGGAAATCAGTGTTCCATTTGAGGTAGCGACTGTCTTTAGATCTTACAAGCAACTAAAAGACGAATACAGAAGGGTAAGTTTTATTAGATTTTAGAGGATATGTTTGCATTGATATACATTGATTTACTCGAACTAGTGTCCTCATCTTGATTGTTATAGTCATCCTCTGAACACCCTCTCTTCTTTCCCAACACAGAAGAACTCATTTTTACACAGGATAGTCACCTGCAGTAGGAAATAGATTTATTCCTAGAATCCAAAGATTAGAAATACGTGACTAGATTCAGCACAGTCTTCAGCATCTCAACCTAAATGGAATCTACACGGCAAGAATCTCCTTTCTGTGTTTAGTGGAATTCAATGGGAAATATTTCTAATAAACAGAGCTTAAATCTACACAAACTGATATTGCGTAACACTACAGTGAGCAACTGGCACATTAAATGATGCATAGAACAGAGAATATCTTTTTTTCTGAGCATGGAAGTAGACCAGTGATTTGCTTCATGATAACGCATGTCCTCACGCTGTAAATGCGACCCAACAAACGATCATATAATGCGGATAGGATGTTCCTCCATGTGTAGCGTATCTGTAAGACTTGTCACCATCAAACTCTCACTTGTTCCACTTCATACAACATTTCTTATCTGTTTGGCGACCACAATAATTTGGAGATGCTGTAAACTTTGGTGATTATACTTATTATGATACCTTTTGTTCTTCAACATCATCATGAGCATGACCATCACCGTCATCATCATCATCACCATTTGTATTATTCCATTCATTATCGGATGATAATGACAGATCGAGATAGATAGATAGATAGATAGATGTAAACTGAATGGCTAAGAGCAGATAGTTGTAACTACATCATTAATTATTCGCAAATACGTTTTAGAATTTGGAATCAATTGACTAAAAGCATTTGTCTTTTCTCTTGAGAAACATAATCAGAATCATCGAAGAAAGCGCTGAGAGGTTTATGTGAACTGCAGAATTCTGTTTTGGTCAGTTCATTTTTCCTTTTTTATAAAAGTCCCATTTGATAAACTTCAATTCTTCATCTTTGTTTTGCACAGTTCATTCTACCAACAGGAAAGTTTTGCAAGTTTACATGATCACCTCCCGTTGTTGCGTAACGGTGGTTAGTATTACTAAACGTGCAAGACATAGCATTAGTAGATGCAGGAAGAAACTGCGCCGGACAGCGTGCAATCGAATGATCAAAACAAAGCGTCTTGTATCGTATAGTGTACGTTTATTTTCGTACACGGTCATGTGAAGTCATCTAGCAGTTTTCAAAACATATACATGTTTACATTTCTTCCACCGAGGGAGGAGGGCGATTGTATACACGACAAATTTGAATACGGAGAGAGAGAAAGAGAAAGAGACTAACAAACTTAGGCGGGTGCTGGTCACGGGTAATTAACTTTGCACACGCCCGTGGCTGGTTTGTGTCTACGGCCAAATCCCGTTTCTCTCTGACCGACAATATGGGTTCTTTTAAGCTCGTGTGTTAATTCTGATCCTCCCATCGCTAGTATCTCTATCTATAATCACATCTTTGATTCGTAGCAAGCCTATTCAAAACCCTCTGCTCCTAACATGACATTCTTAGCGCGTCCATTTCCATTCTTATCTATCAATCATAGCCGACGGGTCGAAATCGCAGTATGGGGTAATTCTATAAAATTCGCCGCCGGCCATCTCCGACGCCAACGACACTGGCTACTTGACTTATGACCCTAAATATGTTTTTCACGTGGCATGGGGTAAAATTCTCAGGCGGCAATTACTTACTCCAATGATGACCTTTGACACGAGAGAAAGTCTCGGAGAAAATATAATATATGTTTTCTTTCAGACAGTGTGAATAATGGTGCTCTTACTTAATTACCACTTTCGTTAATTGCGGGCTTTAATTAAAACTAGTTAACAGCCTCTTCTAAAAACTGATCATCTATATTTGTTGGAGAATCTTTCAGCTTGTTGGTTTGGATTGTATACAACTCCAAATGGTCTCAATTAGGTGTATACCCAGTGAGTGACCAGGCCAGAACAGGATTTCAAAGCCGTTTTCTGTCTAGCTGAATGGCGATGAGCATTGTCCTGCCGACAGACAACATTTCAGGATGAGTCTTTGGGAAGTGGAAAGGTATACACAGTGTAGAATACAATGATATTTTGCAGCATTTAGTTTTGTTTCCCTCCTAATTAGGAGTGATATCCTCTTGTGTGCTTTCTCGTTACTCCGCAACAAAAGTTAACGTCCATTATTCAAAGTACGTAAAAAAGATGAAGTCGCCTTGTATTATTCTCGGTAACCAGAAACTCAATTCATGAGTTTAGTTTCGGGTTAACAGTAATTATATCTTCGATACTGAAGATATTTCAACCTTTCTCCAGAACTGTGTTGTATTTTTCTATTTAATTGGGTTCCAGATCAGTCGAGTTGTCAAGTCATTGAAGCTTTACCTGAAGAAAGAGGCAAATACTGTCAAAAGTTTGAAATAAGAAAAAGATTATCAATGTAGGGCATAGGATTTGTTTTTCCCCCTGTTCTGTTTCCCAGACGAAAATATTCATAACCAATGGGAATTGATATGTCAATTTTAATTCCTTATACGTTAGTGTAATGGTTTTTGTTTTCGTGGTAGGGACTAAAATAAAGACCCATCATTTTGTGTCTAATTCATTGAGAATAAGAAATGAAACTAAATCATTTTTCTTTAATTATAGATGTTAGCTTTTAGTGGGGAATAACAAAAAATGCCCCCCCCCCTCGACCTAGAAAGCATCCCGTTCCAAAATCCCCCACCAGAATGTTTGACGGTCAGAGACTGATATCAAGATTATATTTCTTTTACCAGATCCTCTAGTCTAAGACACCATTCAGGAGCTTCGCTCATCAACAAAAACCCGGTTTTCTTACTAAAGGTGACTTAGGAAAACCAGTATCTTTCATTGTCTTTATAACACTGGACTAACTAATGCCGATCTTTGAAAAGTATTGAACTAAAAATGGGTATTTTGGTAGATAGGGGGATGCACGGTAGGCCCTACTGGGCCCCGGCCTAACACCCTCTGGATTGAAAATCCTGTTCATATGCTCTGTCAACTCAGAGACACGACTTTTGTTGGTAGCTTTGGATTTCTTTGCTAGTTAAGTGGGAGTTGTGAGTTGAGCACCTTTTTGGTACGGGTGTGAATATATATTCATATTAGACGAAAGAAATGTGGATTTATGAAAATGCTTCCTTTTGGGCATCACATCCCAGAATAGCGTTTAATCAGCTAGTATCACAGACAATTACTAATGTAGTAGGTTCAGTCCTGAGAGTGTTCAGCACTTGAGGCCTTGTACCAGACCAACCGAAACTTAGTTAAAACGTACTGTGTTAAATATTGAGTAACGGTCTGCAAGTGAGTCTCGTAGAGCATTAGAACTGTGATGACATCGAAACTCACTGGGTGCCCCTCATTTGTAACATTGTGTCAGAATGAGCCAAGCGTAGTCAATACAGAAAGTATTGCGTTGGTGAAGAACATTTCGTTTTTTTGTCGTTCGATGGAATTAGAAGCGTCTAGTTTTAACTGATTTCATTCAAACCGCGGTGGTTTCGTTATGACATAACAGGCCGTTCAGTCATGGGATGCGAATTCAAGTCTTGTTCGAAGTTACTTCTAGTCCGAAATTCCAGCGATTTAACTTGAAGACCAGGGAATATATCGGCCGAAGACTTTGTACTAAACACCACAAAACTATGAGGATACTAGCTTTCTGATGTTTTAGTTTTGATATATGCATACATATTGCTGTATTCTCATTGTAGAGAATAGGGCCTCAACCACACCAACCAGCAATCGCTGGGGTGATGCTGTTGTGGTCCCTGTAGCAAGTAGGTTTTAAGCTTGGAAGTTGCTAACTCCACGCGCAAGGTTTTCTTTTTCTGGCAGAGTAACTTTCTCTCAAGTGAACTGCCTTACAGGGATAACAAGCTCTAACTGCCCTGCCATATACCGTGGCTTGGCGGGGAGAAGTGTATTTATGCCTTTCCAGTGGGCATCAGTGTGAAGGGAACGTAAGCAGACTC
This sequence comes from Architeuthis dux, assembly GCA_006491835.1. Classification (NCBI taxonomy): domain Eukaryota; kingdom Metazoa; phylum Mollusca; class Cephalopoda; order Oegopsida; family Architeuthidae; genus Architeuthis; species Architeuthis dux. The sequence goes on along the minus strand of VCCN01000200.1, from coordinate 680,847 downwards.
AGCCTAAACTCTATTTCGGTCCACCGTTTGGCCACTTGTCATCTGCCAAACAAAATGTTATATTCACGCAAAATCATTCAGTAGTTCTTGTACAGGTAGATTATGCAGATTATGTCCCCCCACCCCCATTCCATTTTCCGTGTTGGTAACTGGTGAGGTGAGTGCTAAAAACTGAATCTGATCATTACAAGTAAACTTGTTGAAGATTTGTTGGGATTAGATTTCAGAGCTAGTGAATGGTATCAGCCAGACATGCATACCTGTGAGCAAACCGTTGGGGAGTGACGATTTTTGCTTTAAAGTGTTGTTTTCTTTTCTGGTTGTGTTTGTTTGATCACAAGGAAATGATGCAGATTATTCTCAAGACATAGTCTAAAGGAATTAAGTAAATGTTTTACTAAACGAGTGCAGAATATTGTTATACCCTGTTATACGCCATTAACATCACAACTGAATGTTTCTTATTTTCTGGAGGGGGGGGGGGGCATACAAAGATACAAGAGCTGCACTACTCTTGTGAATCGTTTTCTGCTGATTGAAATTGGGGGTCCGACTTGCCCCATACCGTGGGCCAACTGTATCTCTAGGTCAGCTTTTTAGCATTTATTGATACCAAAGATCTAGGCACGATATTGACACTTAGTTTAAAAAATGAATGATTCCTCTAACTCTCTTAAAATATTCTGCACACTGCTTTGAGTGTCCCGGTGTCCCCTACTAACAGAATATCAAATATATGATGTTTCATTTTAATGCTTCTCAATAGTGAACTAAACTGAAGGTAAAGTTAAGTAAATATACCAATGATTTTGGAAGAGTCTAATACAATATTAATATAATACAATACGCCCTCTTTTTGTATAAACATTGGAATGTGTTATGCACAGAGAGAGAGAGAGAGAGAGAGAGAGAGAGAGAGAGAGAGAGAGAGAGAGAGAGAGATAGATAGATAGATAGATAGAGAAGGGGGGGAGGGTTCTGAATATAATTCATTTTAGAGCCTATTATGTTGGTAAAATGATTCCAACTCCTTAATGTTATTGCTGCGTATTCCTGTAGACTCATTGTAGAGAATAGGACAACAACCACACCCACACCACAACAGCGGGCAATCGCTGGGGTGATGCTGCTGCTGGGGTCCCTGTAGCAAGTAGGTTTTAGGCTTGGAAGTAACTAAGCACACGCGCAAGGTACTTTTGTTTCTGTCAGAGTAACTCTCTCTTAGGTGAACTGCCTGACAAGGATAAATAGAAATCTAACTGCCCTTCTATATACCCGTTACTTGGCTGATAGAAGTGGATTCATGACTTTCCAAAAGGACATCAATGAGAAAGAGACGTAAGCAACCTCAGCCTAAACTCGAACCCGGTCCAAACCTCCCAAACTAGATGTTATATTTGTGCAACATTATTCAGTAGTTCTTGTACAGCTAGATTATGTAGATTATGTCGCTAATGCCATTATCTGTGTCGGTAACTATTACGCCACTCTGCATCTCCCTTTTCATAAGTACAAACTATAATTGAAACATCCCTCTGTCTGTTCCTTCTGCAATCATCAAGTAAGCCCTATATATTTCACCTCTTTAACATTAAATCATTGGCTGCTTTCGGTGTTCTCTCCCTTTGAGAATTGGCAACACGGTTCCACAAACACTGTCAATAAATTAGCAAAGCGTGTTACTATCAGTTAGCCGACGGGGAATCACGTCCCCTAGCCTTCTTGAAGGGTGTGGCCAACAAACCTCAGGTCCCAGGCTGATCATTTGTGAGGCAGCCAATTCTACTTTCGATCTTTACACTATGAACACTCTGACTTGCCTGGCTGCAAGGGACGGGAAATGAACGAAATTCTTTAACGTTGGCTTCATGTGCTCTCTCCCGTTGAGAATTGGGAACACGGTTTCCATTTGCAAACTATAAATTAGCTGAGAATGTTACTATCAGTTAATCAACTGGAAATCACATCTTGAAGCCTTCCTAAAAAGTGTGGCCCTTCCGTCCTCAGGTCCCAGGCTAATCAACCCCGGGTAAAGTGAGAATGAAATGATATTATCTCATGGCAGATACTTATTGGCAGTCAATATCTGCTAACAACGCCGTGTTATATAACCTCAGGTGAACTTCCTGGGGAGGAGCTGATTTCATATGCTCATTGAAACAATGGGGCGTCAAATACTGCTTTTTGTGCCAAGCAGGGCAACAAACGTTTGTCGAGCAAATAGGTATTGAACTGATATAAGTAATTAAGGAGCCTTGGAAAAAGGCAAATATACTGTCTACCCACAATGAAGACTTATTTTAAAATGACAGCAATATTTAGTTAATTTTGCAATGTCATTATAGGGTCCCACGGTAAGTCGGGTCGTATGCTTTTATTTGAAGCCTAATGGGTTTTCATTCATATTGGACCCATGGCTCTCATATGAATGTCTGTCATCTTGCACCGGAAATCTGGCCTGTACGTGTTGCACATTTGTGAGGTGAGTTCTACAAACTGATAGACTTATTGGAAATGTGTTCGGATTAGGTTTCAGATCTATTGAATGGTATCAGCCAGACATGCATGTTACAATAATTTTGCCATTTGCTGAGTTTAAAGCATGAATGGTTCTTGTAACTCTATTAAAATATTCCCCACGCTGCTTGAGTGCAAAAAGGGTACGACTTGCCCCGGTCTCCGCTACTAACAGAATATCAAATATATGATGTGTCTCAGCATTTTCTTCTTTGTTTTTAATATTTCTGAATATTGAAGTAAACTAAACGTAGATTTAAGTACAGATACAAAACATTTGGAAGATTTTGAAAGATATTAATACAAAGAATCTAATACGAAAATGGAAGAGAGATACAGTAGTTTGGATGAGGAATGAATTACCAACTGCATTTCTGCTCTCTGCAACTATTGGTATGTAAGTGCTCCCATGCAACATGCTAAATGAAAACACAAATGACCTCGTATATTATTATTATTCATCTGGTTTTAATTATTACAGCTCTTTAAAAAAGAAAGAACATGGTACCTCGTTGTTTTCGTACTAAGACGTCGGACGGAATTATAGATAAAATACTTTGAAGGCGTTAAAACTGCAAACACTAACAAAGTAACACGAACGCTGTAAAATGCATAACTTTACTCCGTGCTAGATAACCATGTCTCAGTTGGGCGTAAAAAGTCCAAATCCATTACGACTACTACTATAACATTCAACCACCCCAAAACAAACTGGATGAACCATTCAAACTCTGTAGTCCTTCTATCCCCCTTGCCCATTAGCTCTACCCTACTCTTTTCATCTCAGCTTAGCAAGCCAAGAGATGAACTGCCTCCACCGCTGGTTAAACCTCAACTGAATTTTCTCGCTGATCAAATCATTTCTTAGAAAACTGTAAAAACCCTTATTGTATAACGCTAAAATCATATTTGGATGAGGTATTCAAAACATTTCAACATACCAAATTATAGTTGCGGCTCATTGACTGCTCGTTTGCAATTCCTTATTTTCCAACCCCCCTTCAATCATTGTCTGAGTTTCGGATTCCGACGATAGAAAATGACACATACGCGAGAGAGAGAGGGAGAGAGAGAATGAGAGAGAGAGAGGGGGGTATGTAAACAAGACAATGGATACAATTCATCCCCATTGCAACGATACCTAAAATCTCATCTCTGTTACTGACGAATTAATCTTAGAAAAGTGTTTTTTAACATGAGCAGATATTAAACACTAGAGACATTATAGGTAGCATCATAACAAATAGATAAACATGTAAATACATACATAGATAGATAAAAAGATAAATATGAATCAGACTCTACACACTATGATAGGAAAAACAAGTCAACGAGAGAAGGGGCCGATATGTTTTTGTATATCATTCATACATCGCAAAAAAGTACATTAATAAATAAGATTTAATCTCTATAATGGACAGTTTGATTTTTCTCTGTCTGTAACGATGGACTCGTCGACTTAAAGCTAATCAATTTGCTGATATTTTTGTTTCCTTCTTTAATTTTCGATTCTTTATCTGCTTCTTTCTTCTTCATGCTTTATCTCTTCTGCATCATTCATGTGATTCGGCCGATATTCTAGGCTTACATGGGATTATATACTCACTCACTCGAGCGTCAGCGGGACGGATCATCGCCTTTCACTAATTACAACCAGAACACGCCTACGTCCCGAACATTTATGTGTCGTACCATTTGAGATTACCGCCTATAATCAGCGGATAGACCAGCTGTCCTCACCCATTGGGCGTGTGGGACGTTTTCTGATTCATTATATGAACTGCTCA
>VCCN01000200.1:623020-633737 GCA_006491835.1 Architeuthis dux | reverse complement strand
TTCCAAATTCCTCGCTTGACTTTTCCCCCTTAATGTAAGAACAAGTCTTACAAATAGCTAATATTCCCCTATTTACAGTGATTAATATACTTTTCAAGTTCCTTCTTCATTTGATTTCTGGGTTGTTTTTTCCCTTTCCTCTTAATTCAAGGCTTATGAAAAAATTAAAAAGCTCTTTTTTGAAGCTCGTTACTGTTAGCCATTTATTTTTATCTCTGGAGTCCCGTCTACGTTCGGGATATTAGAAGTGTGTTATCTAACGTTGGGCCATACAACTCATGACTTTAAAAATACCAACTTTACGGTAACTATATACATATAACGGTTTTTTTTTAATACTGGGAATATTTTTATACATTATTGATATTAGCAGGTTTTCTCCTTTTGGTCATCCATATTTAGCTGTCCTATAGAAGCAGGTAATTTCGTGGGCTTTCATCATTTGTGTGTAAGGAAAATAGACAGAACACTCACTTTGCAATTGAAGTGGTTTTACAGGTAACCGACACACGTTAAAAGCAAATGTATTTTTCACTATATTTCTAATAAAAAGAAAGAAAAATTCAGTTAATTGAAATTGAATGATTTCCATCAAATCCTAATTACATACTTGCTATTTTATTTTGAAAAGATTTTTAATTAGAGATTAAATTCTAAACAGATGTAATAAAAAAACAGTGTGAGTTTATTGATCCTCTTCTTTTGCAGTGCAGAAAACTCACGTGTGTGCAGTCCAATTATTCACATGTTTTAGTGAAATGTTTACTGAGCTGGGAAAAACAGAGGGAGTGTTGCTTGTCAGAGAGAGGGGAGGGGGCGATGATTCCTAAGTGTTGGTCAACTGTGAGGTCATATTCTTGTTATCTGTGTGCCTAGTATGGGGTATCAGGAGAGTTTCCTTAGTGTGTTGGTGTAAGCCAGACAACCAATGTCTATTAGACTTCAAGTGGGTGGACAGTGTATGTGTGATTTATTCGTCCTGTGTCCCCTTTCCCCAAAAGTGGGTGCCCATGTGTGTACATACAGATACATGCACAAACATATACACATATAAATACAGAAATACATTTACACATGAACATAAATATACATATGAACATCCATATTAACACAGACATGAACATACATAAATAACATGCATATATACACATATATACACAAAGCATATATATCCAAACATACATAAACATGTACATACATGCACACACATACAAAAAATTAACAGATGATCTTTTAAATAACCAAAAATAATTAATCTAAAGCAGCTATCTCATGCTTATTATAATTTAATAACTGAATCTATGTATTTATTACATATTATGAATAAATACAAATGATATCATAATATATATCTATATATAAATCTGTACATATCTAAATCTACCTCATTATCTCTCCACATATAGAAACTCCAAATAGTTTATTATTAAGAAGTCAATTTTCTTGTTATTTGATACATTTCTCATTTATTTCATTATTGCAAACTAGCTGAAAACCCACCTACAGGCAGGATCTGCTGCTAGTTCTTGCAGAATGCCTATATGGGGCATTTGGCACCAATAAGTCATCATGGATTTCAACTATGTATTTATTGAATCTTCCCATATTTGAAAATCATCACTGCCATGCACTCTTGGATCACATTTAATGTAAATATCTGAGGGGATTTTACTGGATTTTCAATTTGAAATATGGGAATTTAAAAAATTTGATTAGTTTTAAAAATAAAGTGGGTGACGGCAAGGCCAAGTGGAACCTCCATCTAAAATAATGAAAAAAAAACAAACTAATATGCTAAAAACATCCTCCTGGGTCCCATTAGCAACCACATAAACTTTGGTTGCTATAGGTCTAGTCATATTTGCAATAACAAACATTTGGTAAATTATAGAAAGAATATGTCAGTTGATGGCTTGTGCAATATGTTCCGTAGAACCTCACTTGGTAGTCAAATGGCTATAAATAGAATGATAAAGTTTCATACAAGGATCCTGGAAAACTTTCTGTTATAAATCAAAATTTCATTTTGCCCGTAAAATGTATATAATAAAGAGAAATTTTATATACACGTTTAAATTAAACGTGTATATAAAATTTCTTTTTATTTAATCTCAATATGAGTCCTGATACAATAATTTCCTCTTGCTTTGATATTGACAACCTTCCTTCACTCAACAGTTTGATCTGCCAGCACAACCACAAACCAGACAACCAGGTGGTAATAAAATTTGAATTATAATTATTCTCAACAGACATCCTTATAGATACAACACATGCCTGATTTCAATTACAACAGCTAAATGTAACCTGCTAATCTGATGGACCCAAAGTAAAGGTCCAGTTTTAGCAAGGGGTTTGATTTACAATGTAAGTATAATGTTAAACACTTACGAAAAACTTAAAAAGGTTTGGAATTCTCAAGAACGAATGCACTATATCCATGCTCCGGGGTCCCATTAGTAACCGCATCAGATTTGATGGCCAGAGCTCTAGCCATCCTTGCATTATGTGATGATAGACAGATGGACAAAAAAATAAACATTTGGTGAAATATAGTAAGATGGCAAAAATGTATTTGGTTTAAATGAAAATTCCATGTATTTAAAAAAATTTTTTAAAACATTTATTGTAGGTTTTCGTGTTCTTTATTTACAAATCCAACTTAAATTTTATATGTTCAATAATGATTTATTTTGATTAAACTGATTATTCATTATTATTTAATCTTTCCTCTCATTTCAACCTGATTCAAAAATGTAAGTCATTGTCTTGGTTATTATTTGGTATGAAATTCTGGAATAAATAATTCATTAAGATTAGCATGATTTTGAGTTTTAAGCTGAGAATTATTAATTTTCATGTTATAGAATGACAATTTATTTCTGATAAGATAACACGTGACAGGGGAATACAATGTAAATTAATGAGTGAAAACAAAGTCAGAGTTGTCCAATGTGAAAATCAGAGACAAATATCTGTATGGCAGACTGGTGGTCCTTACCAAGTCTAACAGACAGATTGATCAATATCAGGCTGTTGGCAAATACGAGTTCACACAAAAAGCACTCTTTTCCCCCAATGGGGACATACACTGACAAGTCAAAGTTGATCCACTTCCTAGAACATTTGGCAAAGAAACACACAGCAGATCAGGACTAATGGCAAGATACAGGTGAAGCTCCAATGGACACTGACACTCTGAGCTCCAGTCAAGATGGTCACCTTACCTGCAAAAGTTCAAAAGCTGACCAATAAGCTAGCAACAGTGGTCACAGTCAAGAATTTAAGTGAATGGTTCTATGACAGACTGTTGTCCTTAACCAGAGAATACGATGAGGTGATTCTGGTGTTTGACACCTACAAGGTTGATTCTTTGAATTGCATCACAAGGGACAAAAGAAGACAAGGAAAGAATGCAATCCAATAGCAAATCAAAGATGACAGAAACATCAAGAACATTCCAATGAGCAACTTACTTTCCCATGACCAAACAAAGGCTGATCTAACAGAGTACCTGGCATCAAAAACCATTGAATACAGCAAAAACTCCCCCAATCTTGTCATTGCTTCTGCTGCAGGACATACTGAGAGCAACAATCAATTGCACTTTGAAGGAAACAACCACAATGAATTAGAGATCTTGCTGATCTACCAGGCAGTTCGGGTGTCACGCCACAACCCCTCAGATGCACAGCTCATGTTTTTCGCTGCAGACAGAGATGTACTGGTTGTAGTAAATTATGAACACTTGCTGAAAAATACTGATATTTCAATGACATTCCTGAAATATGCCTCTTTTCTGTTTGGGACTGACATGTATGTCTACTGGAATGCAATTTTTAACTTTTTATGCTCAACAGATACAAATTAACAATATACTCTGTTGGAAAGCTGATGATATTCACTTTCTGATATTTTCGAATTTCCCATGATGCGAGTATCTGCAAAGTTTTCTGATGAAAAAGAACAAGACTATTTCAATCGAACAGGTTTATTCACTATTGATTTGAATAAGACACAGCCTAGTTTTCATTTGGTCTGCAACAATTGTAATCGCCATCATAGAGAGAGACAGGGGAAGTTCTTAAGTAGAAAAAGGACAGTTACTAGCTATGGACTGTGATGCGTTTGGTGACTCTCTTAAACTAAGATCAACGTCCTCTATAATTATCAAAAACAGCGGTTTCGGTGGTGTCTTTTGGGGACTTGTAACATCTTTCAAGTCCTGCTTCCTTCTCTGATTGACAATCAAAATTGGCCCCTTTGTGTAAGCCTGCATGTGGACTTGCTTTTATTGTATCTTTACAAAAACAAGGTTTCCCCTGAGTGTCTTGCATGTAACCTTTTAAATGTTGCTTCTCTACAGTATGTCAGCAAATGTGTATCTTAAAATGTGAACTATTCAAAAATGCTGGATTCATACACTTAACAAGGTCAGGGTTTCTCTCGAGTGTGTGTTAACTTGTGTCGTGTCAGATTTGAACGCAGTGAAAATGCTAATCCACATACTTGACAAGAAAATGGTTTCTCTCCAGTATGTGTTCTCATGTGTTGTGTCAAGTGGGTACGCTGTGAAAATGCTGATCCACACACTTGACAAGAGAAAGGTTTCTCTCCAGTGTGTGTTCTCATGTGTTTCTTCAAAGCGGAATGGTCTGAAAAGGCTGATCCACACACTTGACAAGAGAAAGGTTTCTCTCCAGTGTGGGTTTGCATGTGTCTCTTCAAAGTGGAACGATCTGAAAAGGCTGATCCACACACTTGACAAGGGCCTGGTTTCTCTCTAGTGTGTTTTCGCATGTGTGTGTTCAAATTGGAACGGTCTGAAAATGCTGATCCACACACTTGACAAGAGTAGGGTTTCTCTCCAGTGTGTGTTCTCTTGTGTGTATTCAAAGCAGAATGGTCTGAAAATGCTGATCCACACACTTGACAAGAGAAGGGTTTCTCTCCAGTGTGGGTCCGCATGTGTCTCTTCAAAGTGGAACGATCTGAAAATGCTGATCCACACACTTCACAAGGGCATGGTTTTTCTCCAGTGTGTTTTCGCATGTGTGTGTTCAAATTGGAACGGATTGAAAATGCTGATCCACACACTTGACAAGAGAAGGGTTTCTCTCCAGTGTGTGTTCGCATGTGTGTCTTCAAAGTGGTATGGTCTGAAAATGCTGATCCACATATTTGACAAGTGAAGGGTTTCTCTCCAGTGTGGGTTCGCATGTGTCTCTTCAAAGTGGAACGATCTGAAAATGCTGATCCACACACTTGACAAGGGCATGGTTTCTCTCCAGTGTGTTTTCGCATGTGTCTGTTCAAATTGGAATGGACTGAAAATGCTGACCCACACACTTGACAAGAGAAGGGTTTCTCTCCAGTATGTGTTCGCATGTGGTTTGTCAAAGTGGAACTGTCTGAAAATGCTGATCCACACACTTGACAAGAGTAGGATTTCTCTCCAGTGTGTGTTTGCATGCTTGTTTTTCTGAAATGAGCCTTTTAAAAAGACTGATTGCTCAAAGAATATTTCTCCCCAGAGTTTATCTGCAAGACTTTCAATTGTGAATTCAATGAAATGCTTATCTATATTTTGGGGGTTGTTTGCTAGTAATAATTTGATGTGTACTGTGTGAAAATCTTGATCTACACACTTGACATGAGTTGATTTTCTCTCCAGAGTCTTTTGGCAATTGTATTCTAAAAATGGAAGCCAGTGGAAATGATAATCCACATACTGCAAAACAGTAACATTTCTATCCAATGTGTGTGTATGCAAATATATTTTGAAATATGATCATGCATAATCCTGCAACTGCCAAGAATATGTATGAATACTTTTTTAAAAAAATGGTTTCTTTCTTCAATCTCATTGGCAACATCAAATTGATGATTACAGTTTACAGCCATCCGTTTTTTATTGAAATATCTGTGAATAAAGAAGAAGCATTATTAAAGAAAATACTAAACTCAGGCATTTTTAGCAATGACAATATATAACAACTCAGTTTGTTTTCTGTGAACTCATAATATCTCACATTTCATGTTCAGTTAAAAAATAAAATTGATATCCTGCTGTTCTGGAAACAATAAATTGAATATAATTTAGAGACTTCCAATTTTACTTTTCTATAAGGTTTATTCATCAGGAACAAGACACTTTATTATCCATAAAAAATAATGAGAAACATTGTTTAGATTTTAACATTCAAGCAACAAGTGTAATTGTACAACACCATTTCTGATCTTGACAAGAAAAAGAATTAAACATAAGAATAACTTTTCATCTTTACACATTTAACAAAAGTCTAACAGATTCATTAGAAATAAATTTATTTAGTTGAATTTAGATCAGATGTTGAGTTTTTCTATCAGTTGCTGTGTACTTAAGTAGAGAGAGATTAGAAATCGATTTATTTAGTCGAATTAATAATAATGATAAATGCATTTATAAGAAAGCGCCTTTTCTCGGGAACCTCAATACTTAAGTCCCCACTGGACAAAAGCACTTAAAAACATGTGCAGTAAAAATATAAGGCCTATTAAAGAAGTGTAAGAAGAAAATGCAACTTGCCAATAAAGCTTTTTACAAAACACATGGCAGGAGCTACAGTTACGAAGTGTATTTATTTACTGAGTTCATATAATTATGAAAGTCTCGATAAAACAAAGTTTTTATTTTTTATTTAAAGTCTGCTAATGTATGTATGTTCCGAATATCATAGTGCAAATGGATCTACCGTTTAAAACTTTTATTTTTGTGAGGGGCACAAATTTAACAATTGGCAGGGGGCACTGCCTGACCTAGCACTGCAACTGCCATTAACCCTTGTGAATATTGTTGGCACTTTTTCTTAGCATTATCATCCGCCATTCTGCTTACTAGATATGATAGGCTCCTCCATGCACTTTTAACAATAAAGTGTTATGTGACAAAAATGCCCAAAACATGTATAAGACCTAATTTAATTGTAATATCAATTTTCCCTCAGCTATGCCCCCGAAAGCACAGTGCAAGAAGAAGAACAATCTAAAAAAAAATGCTTAACATCAATTATCAAAGTAACTGTAACTGTGCAAAAACACTTCCATATCTGAGTGATATGAAATGTGGGTGAAAAGAAATTGGTAATAACTTTATTATTCATGGGTCGATTGTAGTCAAACTAGTTTTACTTTGAACTATATAATGATAGAATTTGATAGCAGTGTTAAATTCTAACCTAAACACTGGCGTTGTCCACCAATTGCTGTCAATATTTTGGTATGGACTCAATAGATGTTTAGCATGAAATTATTCTGATCGCATCAAAACTTAAAATCATCAGCAGTTTTCAAAAAAGAATGGCCTAATTCCAGATCAATTTTAGATGATGATTAAAGATGAAATATTATTAGAAATTGATGATAAAAGATAAAATATTCTTGGCACTGAAAGATGTTGAATTCAAATGCCCAAGCACTGGAAGATGCTATATTCTGATGCCCAGGTATTGGGGGATGCTATATTCCGGTGCCCAGGCAATTAAGGATTCAAACATCCGGGCACTGGAAGATGTTAAATTCCAACTTCTGGGCACTGGAAGATGATAAATTCTGATGCCTGGGCATGGAAGGAGGTTAAATTCCAACACCCAGGCAGTAAAGGATACTGAATTCTAATGCATTTTGCCAGATGAGCATTTTCATCCAACCACCGACATTTACAGCTCTTTTGATGTGGCATGTACAGCTTTGAAACTTTGTGACTAGGGCTAGTGTTTTCTGTAAAATTCATAACTGTGATCAGATCTCATGTACTTTCCCTCCTGCAATGCTCTGAAAATGGCTGATAACCCAAAGCATAAAAGATGACACCCACTTTGAGAGCATCTCACTCAAACAGTATGTAAGATAAAGCACTTATATTTTTTTCCTTCATGTTAGGTCATATTAGCCAAGTTAGATATGAGTAGGACCTTTTACATTTTTAGGAATGCAAGAGGGTAGATTGAACTATAATTAAGCAAACTTTGAACCATTTTTTCAACTATGTTACTTTTCATGAATTCATAAAACACATAAAATGTTGGGTTTTTAATGTAATGGTCCTATGTTTTGATCATCAGAAAAGTATTTAATGCTTGTAAACTCTATTGTTCAATGTTTTACACAAGGCAATACATCAAGTGAATATAATCCAATGTAATTTTTATTTTCACACCCTCAGTTCAGTTTCTACAGCCGGCCAAACATTTAGCAACTCACCCTAAAAAGCCATTTCACCCCATTTTGAAGGACTCATAACTCCTAACCCATATAGAATATAAGTAAAAATGAATCCAGAAAGGGCTGTGTTACATGAAAAACTACTGTGGTACCTAATTTCAGCTAGACATCTTAAATTGCTTAGTTATGAAGAGCCAAATTTGGCAAATCATGCTTGTGGTTCACAACGTGTAAATTTAAGCAGATTTCAATTTGTCATAACTTCTGAACCATTTGTGCAATCAAGCTGAATTTTTCAGGGTTGAATTCTCTCTAGAAACATCTAAGATGGGGCCCATGGGGCTATTAGGTGATGTGATATGGAATGACCCACATGGTCAAAATAGGAAAATGTTGATTAAATGCCTACATGGTTAAATGAGGACAGGAAAATAGCCAATTTTGAGGACATTCAAAAATCGAGCACATTTCAAACAATCATTCTGATATTCCTATAATATGGTTACTGCATACACATGACCTAATATGTTATAAATGACAGGAAAAATCTATGAGTGCTTTATTTTGCATACTGTTTGAGTGAGAAGCTCTCAAAATGAGTGTCAGCTTGTTTTGCTTTGGATTTTTGGCCATTTTCAGTGCTTTGTAGGAGCAAAAGTGCATGAGATCAGATTACATTTTTGAATTTTACAGAAAAAACTAGCCCCAGTCACAAAGTTTCAATGCTGTACATGCCATATCAAAGGAGCTGTAAATGTCGGAAGTTGAACAGAAAGGCTTGTTCGGCAAAATGCATCAAACTGACTAGAATTTCTAAGATTTTTAATTTAAAAACTATTAGAGATACTGACCTAATATCTTGCATTTCTCCATGAGTTTGGTATAGGAGCACCTACAATTTTTTTCAGGAGAATTCAAGAGGGTGACCTGAGGAAGTTCCTAAAAAAGGATTTGATATGGAATGACTCCCATGCTAAATTCCAATGCCCGGATACTGAACAATGCTAAATACAAGCATATGTGCATGGAAGGATGCTAACTTCCAATGCACAGCCTCTGAAAGATGCTATATTACAATGTCCAGGCACTGGAAGAAGTTAAATTCCTGCATCTGGGACTGGAAGAAGCTAAATTCTGACGTCCGGGGACTCAAATATGCTAAAGTTTGTTATTCAACCACATAAATATGTTACATTTGAACATGAAAACACATGTTATTTCCACATTAAAGCTGTCAGAGTAGGTACTCCAAACAGGCAGCCTTAACTGGAAACTGAGCGTATTTGGCCTAATTTTAGATAGTTTTCAATCATCAATGTAAATAAAAACCATAGGAAAAGAAACTTTAATGTTCTGTTGAAAGAGTTGTTTGTTTGATTTTGAAGTGATTGACTGAATAAATACTTTAATTTAATCTCGAATCGACATACCCATCATGTCGGCCGTTCGACACCAACCTCACTCATAGCTCTATCGCTTCGCGTGAGTGGCCATATCCACAAATATTATCCAACTAGCGAAGAGAAAACATTAAGCTTCGTTTTGAGACCTTTCGCGCGAAGTTCGAATGAAATTAACGTAGTCTAAAGTGTAAACAAAGTGCTTGTAGCAAATTTTGAACAACATACACTCGGCACAGCAGGCTTATAAATTGTCAGTTTGTAGAACAGTGTTTTTTCTACAAATTTATTAAGTTTATAAGCTCCAACTTGCGATTCACGAAAAGCGATAAGAACAGAAAGCGAGTTGGGTATGGTGTTTTTTTGTTCACCTCTTGTAGTCTGCGATATCTGTCATGGCGGTCCTACACGCTACGAAGTCCAGATCGACTTGTGAAAGTGATAACATTTCAACGGCTTTAGACTTATTATCGGTGCCTCTGATCTCTCTTGTTGGTAACTATACCGATTAATAATAAATTTTAGAGTGGAAAGGGGAGAAATTGAAATTTTGCTGATTTTAACTCCATGAATCAGGCATTATTTGTTCATTTCTGAATCTGTAAAAAATCAGGCTTGTTATTTATACTATAGGGAACAGTGTCAAATAAGATTTGGCAATGTTCATAACATAAATCAAGCATACTGAGCCGTCAAAATCCATGTTTTATGCCTTTTCAATTTGACGCAAAAATCTGCGGCAAAATTAAATATTCAAAAATTCAGAACTGTTCAACATTTTTTTTATAAAATTTATATCAATGGAATCGGGATAAATAGATCTATACAATGGAATAAACAGTTTATATGTCTCTGACATATCAAAATTCAGTTTGGAGTACCTAGTCAGAGGCTGTCCGGGTACAGGAAATTCGAAATTCCAACGTTTGGGCACTAGAAGGTGCAAAATTCAACATCTGGACACTTAAAAGAGGCTAAATATCAAGTCTGTTCACTTAAAAACATATTTAAAATTTTCATTCATCCAGGCACTAAAAGATGATAAATGTTAACATCAAAAGAACTTTAAGAACATATAAGTAAAAAATGAGTCTGTCCGGGCTCTGGAAAGTATT
>VCCN01000200.1:587666-606029 GCA_006491835.1 Architeuthis dux | reverse complement strand
CTCTCTCAACTGTATGGGCTGCTCTGCCATCCAAATATACATGGCCGTTCTTTATCTGTCTTCTGTTAGACTTAGGTTGGCAGGACACCATCACCAGCATACACCACAAAAAGATAGTCGACAGCCGTATCTTTTAACAATTTGAAGAGCACTCAAGTTACATAAGAGGACAAGAATTGGTAGTTGCAAGTTCTAATCACCACGTCGGATGGGGGAAAAGCAAATAATGAACACAACATAACCCCCTACCTTGGACGAAAGAAATGGTCCTGTTCAAAATACTCTGAAGATTACCGGACATTTTATACCACAGAAGAATGCTGCACAGTACTGAAATGCTGGGATAAAAACAAAAAATGTGTGGAAGCTACAGTTATCTTGATTAAAATGAATCAGAAAATATTACTACTACTATTACTAATAATAATAGTAGTAGTAGTAGTTTAAGCAAAACAATAACAAATGTGGTTCCAACCAATCGGAGAAGAATACATGCTCCGGGGTGCCATTGGTAACCACATCAAATTTGGTGGCCAGACCTCTAGCCATCCTTGTGTTATGTGATGATAGACAGATGGACAAAAAAGACATTTGTTGAAATATAGTAAGATGGCAAAAATGTATTTGGTTTAAATGAAAATTCTGTGTCTTAAAAAATATTTTAATTAATATTTTCTTTATTTAGAAATCCAACTTAAATTCTATATGTTCAATAATGAATTATTTTTTACTAAACTGATTATTCATTATTATTTAATAGAAATATTATACATTTTTCATTTTATAATATAATCTTTCCTGTAAGTAATTTTCTTGGTTATTATTTGGTACTAAATATTGGAATAAATAATGCATTAAGATTAGAATGATTTTGAGTTTTCATGTTTTAGAATGACAATTTATTTCTGATAAGATACTCGGGACAGGGGAATAAAATGTAAATTAATGAGTGAAAACAAACTCAATCGTCCAACGTGAAAATCAGAGACAAAACTGTAGAAGGAGAGTAAATATCTTTGGATGGCAGGCTGGTGGTCCTTACCAGGTCTAATAGACTGAAGGAGACCAAAAACATGCAAGTCAGAGTAGTTACTCTGCATGGAGCACTGTAACATTGACTGCCTGAATGATGAAGACTCTCAGGTTATTACATTTGCTAGTGAGAGTGGGGACAATGGAGACGTGTAGAAAGGTCTACAGACCTTCAGACGTGAGTTTGTGTTTACAATTCGGGTGTCAATTTCTGACATATGCTTTTTTTCTGTTTTGGCACCTACATGTATGTCTACTGGAAAGCAAGATATGGGAGGATTTTACGCAGAGACTTCAAGTACACAGTCCAAAGTCTTTGGGTTGTGGAATTAAATCAATTTGTATATGTTGAGCATAACAAGTTACAGCCGAAAAAATGAAGCTAGGTATGTAGCATTCCTTGAAAAATGCTACATACCTAGCTTCACATTTTAGGCTTTAACAGATATAAATTGACAATATACCCTGTTGGATAGCTGATGAAATCCTATAACAACATATGTATATACCACCATCATGAATTAAATCCATAATCCATAGACTTTGGGCTATAAAGTATACTTGGAAGTTCCTTGTAAGATCCTTGAATACCATTATACTGTTATGGTAAAATAAAGTGTATTTTTGAATTCCGCATGTTTGAAAACAATGATTTTAACATACTTAGATATGTCAATTCGGGGACGAGATATGAAATTCTGGATGGTTTTGGTGTGTGTTGGTGACCTTTTCTTTTCATGCAAATGAGGTAGTTCATAACAAGGAACATTTTGGTACCCTACTCATAGAGTCCTGGGGTGCTGCAGTGTAGATCCTGCTGGACCCCGGACTATTTGGTTATTTACCAAAAAACGGACCATTGAAAAGAAATGTATAAAAGAAAACCGATCAAAGTAATTGAAATGGAAAATATACATGTTTTTCCGGTTGAGATTACAATGCATATTTTACCTGATCGACATAAAAAGAATATCAATTTCTTGTAACATGTTTTTCCATGTGTTTTTAATGTTCATCCAGACATTCACAGAAATAAGTTCTCTCTTTTTAATGTGTAATTTTGTTTTGTTTTTAAAATGAAAACTCTTTCTAGAAGACAAAGCACACACTGCATAATAATATGGTTGCTCTCTAGGGTGTGTTCACAACTGATCTTTTAAAGACAATGTCATTGAAAATGCTGTTCCAAACACCTCACAGGTATAGAGATTCTGTCTAGTGCATGTTCACTTGTGTATTTAAGCAGGACCTGCTTAAAAATACATAACCACAAACTTTGTTTCTTTGCAACCACACACTGGAGTTAGTGTTTTAAAGTAAGTTTTGTATTTGAATCCTGTGAAATTGCTTATCCACATATTTGCATGATTAGGGTTGCTTTTATTGTGTACTATTGTGAAATGAGTGAAAATACTTGACAATAACAAGGTTTCCCCTCAATGGGTTACATGTAACCTTGTAAATGTTGCTTCTCTCCAGTGTGTGAGCAGACATGTCTCTTCAAATGTGAACTGTTCAAAATGCTGATTCATACACCTACCAAGAGTAGGGTTTCTTGGCAGTCTGTGTTCGCATGTGTGTCTTCAAATTTGAATTCTCTGAAAATGCTGATTCAGATACTTGACAAGAGAAGGGTTTCTCTCCAGTGTGGGTTTGGATGTGTTTCTTCAAAGCTGAACTCTGTGAAAATGCTGATCCACACACTTGGCAAGAGTAGGATTTCTCTCCAGTGTGTGTTCGCATGTGTTTCTTTATATCTGAACTGTGTGAAAATACTTTCCCACACACTTGACAAGGGAAGGGTTTCTCTCCAGTGTGTGTTCGCATGTGTGTCTTCAAAGTTGAATTCCCTAAAAATGCTGTTCCACACACTTGACAAGATAAGGTTTTCTCACCCGTGTATGTTCGCATGTGTTTCTTCAAAGTTGAATTCGCTGAAGATGTTGAACCACTCACTTGACAAGGGAAGGGTTTGTCTCCAGTGTATATTCGCATGTGTGTCTTCAAAATTGAATTCCATGAGAATGCTGAACCACACACTTGACAAGAGAAAGGTTTCTCTCCAGTGTGTTTTCGCATGTGTCTTTTCAAATTTGAATTATCTGAAAATGCTGACCAACACACTTGGCAAGAGTAGTGTTTCTCTCCAGTGTGTGTTTGCATGCTTCTTTTCTTCTTCGAGTTGAATTTCTCTCCAGAGTCTCTTGGCAATTGTATTCTCATAATTGAAGCCAGTGAAAATGATGATCCACACACTGCACAAGAGTAGCATTTCTATCTAATATTTGTATATGCAAATATATTTTGAAATGTGAGAATGCATAATCCTGCAACTGACACAAATATGTGTAAATACTTTTTCAAAAAAAGGTTTTTCTTCTTCTCATCTTCAACATCAAATCGATGAGTACAGTCCGGTGCCATCAATTTTTCATTGCATTATCTGTGAAGATAGAAGAAGTATTATTGAAGAAACTACTAAACTCATGCATTATTAGCAATACAAAATTATAACAACTCTGTTTTCACATATCAAGTTCAGTTAAAAAATCAAATGTGTATGCTGTTGAAAACCTGTGCAGTAAAATTATAAGACCTATTAAAGAAGGGTAAGAAGAAACACAGGACAGGAGCTACAGTTACAAAGTGTATTTAGTTACTGAGTTCATATAATTAGGAAAGTCTCGAAACAAGAAGGTTTTGATTTCTGATTTAAAGCCTGCTAATGCATGTATGTTCTGAATATCATAGGGTAATTGATTCCAAAGTCGTGGTGCTATAGAGCTGAAACACCTGTACCCATGAGCCATATTCATAAGGACAATTTCTAAATACCGGATGTTAATAAGAGTACAGAGTTCAGAAGGGCACATATCATTTAGATAAGCTTTGAAATTTAAAGAATTTAGATAATATATTGAGTTTTTCCATGGGCTGCTGTGTACATAAGTGGAAAACATGTAGAATATAAAGAAGTAGAAAATACAAAATATATATGTTAAAACAGAGAATATTTTGACTTTTTCAGAGTAAAGCAACCAGCACTGTATGAGATTTAAGAGACAAGTGTTGAGAAGATTTATTTTTAAAAAAGATAAGTAGAAAACAGTTACATGTGTTCAAGTGGAGGAAAGGAAGGGAAAAAAGATATGTTCTTTGTAATTTGTCTTATCTAAAAATCTACTTTTTTGCTGGCATGTATTTACATGTATACATTTATTTACTTCAGATATATAACTCATTTAACCTTTCTATGTATGTTAGACAGGGTCAAAGGTCCAATCATCTAAGCAACTGCCTAACCTTTTTAAAGTTGAAATTATGACTCTAGATCATGAGGATCAATTTAAGACCAGACATCATTTTGAGAAAAGACCAGATGTCACATGACTGATGATATCATAAAAAGGGCCAACATTTTCTTTATCATGTTGATATCTTCGGATATATTTAGATAGAGCAAAGTAAGACCTATCGACTGATGTGTAGTTTGACAAAATACAGTAGAATTTCTATGTCATCAGTTTTTTGTCTGCTGTATCAGTCTTTCACACTTGATAAAATGGCATCACTATGCAAATCTGTTCTTCTCGGGTTCTTGTTAAATGTAAGTAATCTTCCTCTGCTCGTTTCTTTGAAAAATATCAATTATAAATATTTCAAAATGGATTGTAAAGAGATTGATATAAAATAATATTTGTATTACGTTTATGAAGCTATATATGCAGTACCTCGAGCAGTAAGATAACCTTGGTTTAATAATCTGTTGGTTAATCCCAATAGATCAATCATGCAGGCTTCATAACCATTTCTGAGTCCAGAAACTAGAAAGATCTAAAGGCCCTGCATTTTATGCAATGGTGTTATCGGAGCAATGGGGGAAATGGCAAAAGCTAGGAGAGAAAGGCTGGAGACGATATAAAGTCGATGCTGAAACATGGTCGAGGATAGACATTCCAATCCATGAGCCTAAACATCATTTCACAGAAGTTTACAAGCCAATTAAGGATATGGAGGAGGCATTAGTAGAGGTTCACAAAAGGTGTCAGACTGAGTTTGAAAGTAACAGTGGTTGCTACATAAGAAGTTACGGCACTATTGATAATAATGCACAGGATATTGAAAATAGCTCTGAAACTGAGAAATAAGTTACTGTCTTTTTAAGAAGCAACTGGTGGACATACAGCAAGAAATGTTTTGCAGGTTATAAGCAAATCTAAGCGAGACAGTTATAACAGCAGGTACAACGAAGGAGGCTTGGGTGTTGCTATGTTGAAATTGTATGCCTTGTGGAAAGGAAATAAATTTACATGAAGGATCACTCACATTGTTCTTACCAACCAGTGAAATGCGTAGATATTATTTTGACTGGCCAATCTCACGATATATTTTCAGTTGATGTTTTATCATCAGTCTTGCTACATAAAGTTTGTTCTAGCAAAACTGCAACTTACTGAGACTGATCTCGATATTGAAAGAAAAACATGATGTTTTGCAATCGCTTTTCTGCCAAGTAAGAAACCCAAATTATCTGTGACAAGTCTGCTTTCCTTCTGACTTTTAGGTGATCTAAAGAGTATAAGCAACAAGCTAATCCAAGAATTCCAGGAACCTATAGCTTTCTTCTCAGCTGGAAAATACCTATTGGTGCACACAGCTGATGTGAATCCTTGCAAATGCGCAATGACAGTTGCAGATTTCAGCTGAATGCAAGAAACAATGGCCTGTAAGTCCAAACAAACTGACAGAAATGCTGGACTGTGGGTCACTGCAGAGTCTTTACATTGCCATCCACTATACTATGAAAGATTTTGCTGAGAAAAATGAATATGGTTATACTACAATAAATTCCAACACCAAGCCTATAAAGATATGGTCACTAGCAAACAACTGGGAGAGCCTTATCTCAAGAGAGCCTAGTCCAATGCAAGCAGTTATAAGATGTAGAATGATCTAATGCAGGATCTCCTTTTTAATTGGAAGGCAAAGAATTACCTTTATTTGTCTCTTGGACATCTTTCAATGAGCTTGCATCCAACTGTACAAATGGGAAATGCATTCAAGGGTATTTGCCAGTAACTGCAGAGCCATCAGAATATCCCGTATGTAAAGGATACCTTGATATTTTGCTGGACATTATGGTACATCTAGATATTCCACACTTCATTCTGATGAAGCAGTTTATTTAAAACTGCCATATCCTCTGGAAGAATAAAGATCTGTACCAAAACGTTATCTTGGATTTCACCCACTGTATCAAACAAACAGCTTTTCAAACCACAGGGTTTCATAGGATACAAGCATTTTTGTATTGTCTCGTGCGATAGATTCAGGATCTGGACTTTGAAGGACGTCACTACTTTATATGCATGAGAGTCCATATAGAATTCTGATACCATTGACCAGTTCAAGACCAAGGAAATAATGGCTTATCATACCAACACAGTGCCAGAACCGATGTCTTTATTCGTTGCTCTAAGAAAAGAACCAAGCTCCAATACAATCGAGAAACTTATTAATTCATGAGAAATTGAAAGTCGTCTTGCCGATCTAGCGAAAGTAGAGGATAGTTCTGAAGCAAGCATGACCTTTGCCTATCTCAAAGATGTTTCCTCAATGCTTGTAATGGTATCAGCTGTAAGAGAAGGAAACATAGACCAACATATCCAGTCTGAGAAGGATATGCTGAACAAGATCTTCTCATTTAACCACCATAATTACGCAAGATATTGTAGCTATCAACATGTTTATTTGCGTTATTTACAACAGCTGGGCCATCCAACATTCGAAGGACTAAGAGTGAAGGGTTTTGGCGTAAGTATTGGAGGCGGGAAATTCTTGTCGATTCACAAATTTCTTTTAAGGAAACAAAAGGATCATTCAGAGCTGGCTTTAGCACTAACTCTTCAGCAGCTGATGCATGGATTTGAACTATTCATAATCATAGTAAACTCCAGTAGATGTTTAGGGAGCAGCTTAATTTAAGGAACAAACTCCAGGTGGAAGAAAGAATCATGCAGATCATGCAAAAAGTCTTAAGCATCAGCTAAATAATTATGGTGTCATTCCCTTTTTCATAACTGGTGTAGAACTAGAAAAATCTGTAATGATAGATATGCTCAATGTTCCTGCTACTGGAAATGCCTTAAGACTTTTGTCAGTGAAAAACTCAAAAGCTGTGGGAAAGGATTATTTGGGGCGGATTAGGCAGGTGGAAATGAACAACGTTCCAAGGAAAAAGAAAAGAAAAACATAAAATTCAGTATCTCTACAAGAAAATTGGCAAGCATTTGGTCTGTTCATTGTGAAATCCACAATATCAAAATGTTGTCATTTTATGGTAAAAAAGAAAAAATTATACAGTCAAATGGAAAATCAATTTTAGCCATTTTTAAAGCCAGTCTTTGAAAAATCTAGCCAATTTTAAAGCCGGTTTAATGCTACCCCATTTTAGCCCCGTCAAACCAATAAAAAAGAAAAATGATTCTTTCATATTTATCTTTGTATTATTGTTGTTTTCTCCAAAAGGGTGGGATTTTTTATATAAATAAATAGAAAACTAATTTTTATTTCTACAAATTAAATAACTATTATGGGACAGAGGTAGTATGAGTTAAGTACAATCGAATAATGCCATTCAAACTATTAAATCTGGCTGATTTTTTCCAATTTAGCCGATAAACCATCTACGATAATGGCTGGAAACAGATACATTTTCAAATCTCACATCAAAGCCAACTTAACGACCATGTGGGCTCCAATCCCTGCAACAATGACAGTCAAGCACTATTAAAACACTATTCTGACAAATTGAAAAAGATTTTACACTTATATGAAGCCTATATGTTCGTATTTTTAGAACAGTACAAATCAGTCAACCAAATATATGTGAAAACCACTGGAAAGACAAACTCTGTTCAAATATAAATATTTGCGAATGGTACTCCCAGATCAGTCTATATAGTAAATCTATTTGAATTCCATTGGGCAGTTGACATTGCATTGGACATTACGACTACCTGAAGCCTCTTTAAGAGATTCAATTTGAAACTATGTTTGACCAATCAAAAATAATTGAATAATACTCACACCTACAAAACACTTGGGAGATGTTCACATTCTAACAGTTAAGATGTTGAAAATGGCCTAAACAGCCGTAACATATACATCAGAAGACATACACTAATACACATTCATAAAAACGTTAATTTTAATATTTATAACGTCTAGAACATTGAAATTAACATTTTGTATTCCAAATTTCGGGAAAAAATATTTTTTCATTGTGATTAAAAACACTACCTTAAATTTTCATTGATTTATTTTCAATCAACCAGTCCGATCTTTTTACATTATTAAGTCAAGACCATGAACATATAAATTCTGCTTCTGTTTCTGAAAAAGCTAGTTTCTGTATTTCCGTAAAAAATGTTTGTTTAAAAGTTGCGAAAAAAAATACTGCTCTAATTACCAATATTTTTCATGCATTTGGTAAAATATGATTTATCGCTATTTTCCGTAAAAAGAGAAATAATCTTAACATTAAAATCTTTTTTATAGAGAATATTAAATTTTTACTGTTTTTAAATGATTTTTGAAAATTCAATTTTTACTCTGTTTTTGTTCTAATCAGTTAAAATCTGTGAAATGGTAAGTAAAGATATGTAAAAAATGAAAACTGAAACCATGGAGTTTTTTTTAATTATGTTTTTGTTGTGATTTAATTGGCCGATATTTTTCTACAGGTGGACATAAACGTACATTTTCTATAATTTTCATGTCAACAAAGAGCACACAACTGCTGTCATAATCTTACAGTAAGCCATCTGCTTATTGATAAATACCGACTTCCGTAATAGATTCTTATGCGCTAATTGATGTCAACAGGTGGTTGTCTATGGCGATAAGCAGAAGGGGTTGGCAGATATTTGACCCCCACCCCCACCCCAATGTGAAAAAAAGAGGTTTTTATGTAGTTATTGAATGGAAAATTGTAATTATTCGGTTAAGGATTGTTCAGTAATGATGAAACTAAGTATATCTAAAATTTTTTAAAAACACATCGGAAGAATTCTTGATTTTAATTTTTTTTTTAATTATAGACTTCGAAATTATTTTAATTTCCAAAAAGATCAACAAAATGGCGGAAATTATAGTTTAAAACTTTAAATTGACTTTTAAGAGCACAATTCTACGTTGAAGTTTTGTTTTCTTTTTTCCGGACACATATTTGGACTTTATTCTTTCTAACAAAAACAAGAAAACACTTACAAACAACAGTTTTTAAATTATAATTTACGTTTTAAAATGGGGTGTCCAAAGTGCGCAGAAATACCTACTTATATACACAGCACATGCCGAGTTTCCATTGCATTACAATAGTTAATCTGATGAACCCAAAGTAAGGGTCCAGTTTAGCAGTATACTTACATTGTAAATCAATCCCCTTGCTAAAAACTTCAAAGGTTTTGCAATTTTCAAAAACTAATATGCTAAATATCCGCTCTGGGGTTCCTTAGTAACTACAGATTTGTGTGACCATAGCTCTAGCCATTCTTGTGTTATGTGATGATAGACAGACAAAAAAGGGACATTTTATGAATTATAGTAAGATGGAAAAAATGTATTTGGGTTAAATAAAAATTTTATGTATTCAAAAATATATTTCAAAACATTTATTGTAGGTTTTCATGTTCTTTATTTAGAAATCCAACTTAATTTATATGCGTTCAATGAAGAATTATTTTTACTAAACTGATTATCTATTCTTATTGAATTGAGCTATTCTCGATTTCTCCTTCTCTAATCTGATCTTTTGTCTCATTTGAAGCAGATTAAAACATTTAAAGCATGTTCTTGTTTATCATTCAGATCTGTACCGAGAGGAAAATGTTATGGGGGGACAAGGGTGTAACCGAATGTTTGTGGTGGAGGCAAGGGGTAACCAAACTGAATGCTGCTGATGGATTTGGGGCATACAGCACCCCCCACCCGCTAATTGAGTCCGATGGGGTTATTACTATATTTTATTTGATTCTTATTTCCTTTTTTTATCTGGAAAAGTTTGGGGGTGGCGGGCCCCTCTAGCCCTTCACTTGTTGCGGGCCACTCTGGCCCCTGTTATTTGGTACTAAATATTGGGATAAATAATGTATTAAGAATTAGAATGATTTTGTATTTTAATCTGAGAATTATTAATTTTTGTCAAACTCCAGTCCAAGTCGGAAGCTGAAGTTGACTTTGTTTACACCTCCCCCCTCACATAACAACAACAACAATCCTCACCTAATTTAGGATCGTAAACTTTTCACTGTTTCTCTGCCCCGTCATGTTAAACCAAACCAATATGTATAAAATTAACATTTCCCTACCGTGATTTGAAATAACGACCAAGTTATCAGCAGGTGGCTCTCTTACCGACTGAGCCAAAGTGACAAGTTTTACACATTTATGAAAATTTACGTTACAAATATGCTTATTTCATTCCAATAAATAAATACATTTATAAAATTAACATCTCCCTACCGTGATTTGGAATCACAACTAAGTGACTGGCAGGCGGCTATCTTACCAACTAAGCCAAACTGACAAGTATTACATATCTATGAATGAATATGCTAGGGGTTATTTAATTTTAATAATTAAAAACATTTATACTAAAAATATATATTTGTATATCATTTTTCATTTATTATATATACAGTACAAAAGTTGCAGTAATCATCTTCAGTTGGAATAGAAGTAGAAGTGGAGTGTTACCCTACAGCAGCCAGGCTTGTCATATTTTAAAATGATAATTTATTTCTGATGAGATAATACACAACACTGGAATAAAATGTAAATGAATGAGTAAAAACAAATTCAGAGTCACAGAAAAGGAAATGAGATTGTGAATTCTTTAAAGATATTACTGAATGGACCACTTATCATTTAAACATAAACCTTAGACCAATTGACACAAAGATACAAGTTTAGGGTTGTCATGTAATTTGTTAAGCAAAGAAAAGTAAAAGTGTTATCATTCTAACATTAACCTTAGATGAATGGATAAACAATGATATAAAGTTAGGGTTGTCATGTAATTGTGTTCTATTTCTTGAGAGAAGTACAGCAAAAAATGAATAAAAACAATTTTTTATGATGAATCATTTCTTACAAAGGATACAACAAGAAATGGGTTAATTACTTGTTTTGGTGAACTTTCTTGAAATAAAAAAAATAGGATAGAAATTTTTCAATAAAAAATTGCTTGAAACTGAAAACCAAGCATTATAGAGGGAAGGAGAAAATTGTGTCTCTGATGCCAGATTCATCCACATGCAAGAAAGTAATAGTCAGACTGAAAGACCGAGTGAGCCGTCGTCTTTACAATCGGGTATAAATAAATATATACAAATTATATTTTAAATGTATGTGTATAGTTGGAGTAGCAACACACAAGCATTTATATAGTGTTCACATTCCAACATCCGGTAGGGCAGAGTTTTCAATTATTTATTCAACTTTTATTCATGTATTAATGCACATTGTCTATAAACTCTGAAACAATAAGCAAACAAAGTAACATTTTCATTTTAAAAAACTACCAAAACCATTGGCCTGACTCTTTGCATTGCGATCTTCAGAAGAATGGTTGTGTAGATTTGCTGAGTTAAAATAACATGAAAGTAATTTCTTTAGAGTTGGGGTCATTACATTGTCAATAGAGGCCAAAGGTCATAATGAGACTTGTGTCTTATCAGTCAAATGCCATTTCTCTCAGAAAATAGAGATGTATACATATATAATTTAATGCATGACAAATTTAAAATGCAATTAATATTTTTTTCAAAAATCTTGTTCATCAAACGCTTTCAAAAGAAAACTAATCAATATTCAATACTAGTTAATCCCTGTGAAAACAATGGCGTACAGTGAAGAAGCAATTACCATTAATTTATCATGGAAACATATTTGATCATCCCCAGACCCCCAAAATGGCTAGGATTAGTATGCTAGTCTGAGTTATCGGATGTCGTGGTTGTGGGATGTACAGGAGACTGGGGTTGTAGAAGAGAGAGAAAGAGGTTGTGTGGCGCTGCCTCTACAATGCCTCGCTACGAAACAAAGGCTGAACGCTATTTTCACTTTTTGTCTTTTTTCAAAAAAACTGCTGTAAAGCAAACTTTCAACAAGGTGGGTGCCTCCATTTGAATTCTATTCGATGATTTAAAAAAAAGAAACTAAAAACTTGTGTCAGTGGAAGAGTTCATTGTTTAAAATTGCGTATAGGATATAGTTTTATCAGCAAACTTGTTAACTCCAAGTGGAAGAGTCCATGGTTACAGACAGAGAACCAAGAAAATCAGACTGTTCATTATTATAGTAGATTATCAAACAAGACATTTTGGAGAAGTTGGTTGATTTTTAGTTTCTGTTTATTCCCATCATCTGTAGAACTTGATGATTGGAAAGGATTTGTGTCATTTATTTAGAAGAGTAGATTACCTACAAATACAATGACAATACAATCATTTAGGGTATTTTACTGATTAAAGGTATTTAAATTGGATTGCAAACATATTAATTACATCATGTTTCGTAAAGCATTATGATCTATTAAATTGATAGCTGTATTCTGATGGTCAGTATTTTCATAGTAAATACTGTTGTCCTGCAACCCACACACACAATACATATATATATATATATATATATATGACGTAACTCAGATGGACGATCCAAGAGTTATCTCCCTTCCATTCTTTTACAAATACACACATATATATATATATATATACTAGCAGGGTTACTTGGTATTGCATAGGGAAAAATAACTTAAAATATAAAAACAGAGGAGAACAAATGATATTATATATCAAAGTTCCCTCTCGAGTTTTATCCCTCAAACAGAATGCCACCCAAAATTTGACCCCTAAAACATTCCCCTTTTTGGAAGGAAGACCCACTCAAAAAGTCCCGATTTTGACCGCTAAAAGGGAAAAACAAAACTCCACTCCTATTTCGACAAAGAAATCCCCCCCACATGATCCTGACTCGTACAAAAGTCCCCAGCCTCGATTTTAACCCCTAAAAGGGAACACGTGTTTGCCCTCAATTTTTTACACTAAAAGAGAAAGTTATCCTCGCTTTTACTTTTAGCGAGATCTTTTTTTCTCTACTGCACATATAAACATTCTCTCTCCCTTACATATAAACATTCTCACTTTTTCTCATACAACTTTATTTTCAAAAACACATTATATCCAACGACTTACAAAAGCAGACAACAGCGTAAAAACGTTTCTAATGTTATCTTAAATATCTTAACAATGATATGAAGAGAGAATAATTGGTAAATGTTTTTATTTACACTACAATTATAAATAATAAAGTAGAATTTAAATTTAATCAAAAATAATAGTAACACAATTAAAAGATGTACGCTGTTGTATAAGAGAATAAGGGGGAAAACACATATAAACATTCTCTCTCTCTCTCTCATACATAAAAATGTTCTCTCTTTCTATCTCATATATAAACATTCTTACTCTCTTTCATACAACTTTTCTTGAAAAAGACAATTATTTTGGAACATGTGACGTTCTGACGTAGATCACGTTCAGACCTCCGCCATTGCTACTGAACATAAAATGTGTTCAGTTTAGCATAATACTTGCGTTGTAAATCGGACCCCACCCCCAGCCCCAATAAAAACCCGATAGTGTTGGAATTTTCAAAACAACCTATGTTTGATCCCGGTGTTAAGTCAATATCCATGCAAAGAATCAGACCCCTGGGCCTTTTAGTTAGGCCTGGATGCTCACTGCAGACAGACAGAGACACAAATTAGCGACTTTTGCATAGCATTATATATATAAAAAATGCCACAAATGGAGAGCATTCAGTAACGGTTGAATTCACTTCAGTAGTAAGATTGTGTGATACTAGCTTTCTACACGTTACTCCATGGCCAGAGTTATCTGCTTCCCTCAACAGCTTAGATTTTATTCAACAGAACTTACTTTGTAGAGTAAACAAAATTCAAAATGGCATCTCAAAGAATTTTACAGACTTAAAAAAATGTATACTTTGAGGAGTGTGTTAGAATGGAACCAATTCATTGACTGATTTCTGGCTAAAAAGTGGAGTTATATGTACACTAATTACCTCTCTTGTATCATGGTCATTCTGTCTGTTTGGAAAGGGAGAAAGAAATTTAAAATTACAGTTTAAAATTTTGTTATTTTCCCATTCTTTGAATCAGATGAAAAGTAGGCAAAGTTTAATGAAATGCTCAATACATATCTACCCATTTTATTTCCATGTAAACTGAAGTGCCAAAGAAATTGGAGACAGGAGTATATTAGATGATTTAGCCTCCCCCACTTGCAGAAATGGACATAGCCAGATGATGTATATGTGATAGTGCAGCTGTGGAAATGCAGTTGTGGCAGTCATGGGATATAGACAGGATTTAACATCGTTTCACCACAGAATGATTGTTGGGGTTAGAAAGATGGAGCACTCTATATCTGGGATGGCAAGAGTAGTAAGGGTATACCCGGAATATGTGAATTCTGGACAGATATCATCAGCACATGAAAACTTGAGGCACCTACAGTAGTCCCGGGGCCAGCAGGGGCTACCGTGCCCCCCCCCCCATGATTCTACATTTAGGATACCAAAATGTTTCTTAGGATGTCCTCTTTCAGAAAAAAAGCTGTTCCCAAGAACTACTTCATTTGCATAAAACAAAATGGCCGCTAGCACACACCAAAGGAAACAGAATTTCATATTGAGATATCTGAGAACTTTAAAAGGTTAAATCATGGGTTTCAGACATAGTTTTTGCCAAGAAAGTTTTACTGTTCTCTCATCGGGAAATGAGATGCCAGTACTTATTCAATGGAATCAGTGATGAAAAACTAATTTTCATGGAATTTAAGTTCATTTTAAGCTTGAATTCTTTTCAAATTCATAAAAACAAGGCAGTTTATGAGAATTTTCATCTACCTTTAAAAGAAAATCTGAGTCTCGTGGAAATGCAGATCCGCACTTATTATAAAAGTAGCTTCACAAGCAAATTTTATGAGCTAAGATAGGATTCTTTTCAAATTTTTAAAAGCATGGTAGTTTATGAGAATTCCCATCTTCCTTTAAAAGAAAATCTGAGTCTTGTCGCAATGCAGATCTGCACATATTGTAAAAATAAGATTCATCATAAAAGTAGCTGCACAAGCAGATTTTATTAGCTAAATACAATAAAATGCCTTTTGGAATCAGAGTATATGTCCATGTGTTATTCCATTGGGTAAACACAGGACAAGAATATAGTTTCTTGACAACATGAATCCTGATGATTTTAAAAGTTGAATTGTGGTAAAATGTACAGCCACAAACATATTCAGAGCATGTTTTCAACTCTATGGTGTATGTGTGCATTTGTCTTCTCAAACTGGATTTCTTGGATAAACATTACTTTTTTAAATCTAAGCTTCACAAAACGCTGAGTTGGCTTTGTGATTAATGACTTCCAAATTTATGTAGTAATTGAACTGAAAGATATGTTATTCTTTTTTTTACAAATTCATATGAAACATACATATAATATCCCTATTCTGTCAGTACAGCTCATAGGAAAGTGGAATAGCAGTAAAGTCTGTGCGCAGTGATGAGTAAAGCTAAAACCTTTCCTACATATACCAGTTTAATTGCAGTCAGTGCTAAAATACAATTGTGATTATTGTTTCATTTTTCCACAGCTTCTAGAATTTTCTGTGTCAGTAGTGTGAATGTATTGATTTGTTTAATAAATCTTACCCATGCTTAATTTCCAAAGAACGGACCAGCTTTGAAAAGAATTGGATAAAAGAAAGCTGATGAAAATAATTGAAATGGAAAATATACATAATTTAAAATACAGTTCATTCCTCTTGAAATTACATTGTAGATTTTGTCCTGATTTGCATGAAGATAACAAAATGAATACTTCAAAATGAATATCATTTTCTTGTAACATATTTTTTCAAGTGTGTTTTTATAGTTGATCCACACAGGGAGTAAGTTTTCACAAGATTAACGATTCTCCCCAGTGTGTATTCGCATGTGTTTCTGCAAATGTAAATTCCGTGAAAATGCTGATCTTCACACTTGACAAGAGAAGGGTTTCTATCCAGTGTGTGTTCGCATGTGCCGTCTCAAAATTGAATTGCATGCAAATGCTGAACTACAAATTTGAAAAGAGTAAGGTTTCTCTCCAGTGTGTGTTCGCATGTGACACTTTGAATACGAATTCGTTGAAAATGCTGATCCACACACTTGGCAAGAGTAAGGTTACCCTACAGTGTGTGCTCGCATGTGTGTCTTCAAATTTGAATTCTGTGAAAATGCTGATCCACACAGTTGACAAGAGTAGGATTTCTCTCCAGTGTGTGTTCGCATGTTTCGTCAAAACTGAATTCTCTAAAAATGCTGACCCACAGACTTGACAAGAGTAAGATTTCTCTCCAGTGTGTGTCCGCATGTGTGTCTTCAAATCTGAATTCCTTGCAAATGTGGATCGACACACTAGACAAGAGAAGGGTTTTTCTCCAGTGTGCATTCACATGTGTCTCTGCAAATGTGAATTCCATGAAAATGCTGAACCACAAATTTGACAAGAGTAAGGTTTATCTCCAGTGTGTGTTAGCATGTGACACTTTAAATACGAATTCGTTGAAAATGCTGATCCACACACTTGACAAGGGTAAGGTTTCTCTCCAGTATGTGTCCGCATGTGTGTCTTCAAATCTGAAAATGATGATCCCCACACAGGAAATTAGCCATCGTGTGTTGAGGTGGTTATTCCTTTGTGTTTTTATCGTGTGTTGATGTGGTTGTTCCTTTGTGTTTTCGAAGCCGGATCTCGTCCCTCGTCGCCAAAATGTAGTGTCTCCCAGCTCGTGGGATTCTCACTGAAAGGGAAAGATGAAGCAAAGGAATAAAGGACAAAGACAAATGTGATGTTTCACCGATGACCGTCAGAGAGAGGACCCCTCGTCGTCTCGCTTTGAGCGATCTTCTTTATTTTCTCCGGTTTGCCTGGTGCATGATCGGGGACTCACTTCCGTTTTATGGGTTGGGGCAAGGGAGGTAACTCGAGGTAAGACATCACATATGTTTATATTGTTATGGTAAAAATGATAGAGTCAAATGGAAAATCTAATCAATTTTAGCCATTTTTTAATCCAGTCTTTGAAAAATCAAGCAAATTTTTAAGCCAATTTGATGCTACCGTATTTTAGACCCGTCAAACCAAAGATTACCAATGGATAAAATAAAAATACGTAAAAACGTAAAATGATTCTTTCATATCAATCTTTAAAAATGTAATCAGAAACTGCCAATAAGTAAATTGAAATTGAACATCGGGTGTCAGAAAGATGCACACAAAGTCAGGGTTCAGTTTTACATTATAAGTATATTGTTAATCGATCACCTACTTTAGAGCCACTTCATTCCCATCGCTACATTATGTATCTCCGCTCGGCATTTAATTAGTCTGATCGGATTTTTCTATGATTTACCCAGCCTTGTGTTGGAAAAAATACTCCATTTAATACATTTTTAGTATTTTAGACATCGTATAAAATATTAAAGGAAAAAGAAAAAGTAACAAAAATAGATAATTTGGAGACAAGAATTAAGGCGAGTGTGTCTCGGAGTGAATGGTAACAAAAATTTATAGAATGTAAAATAATAAAATTGATTTGAATAAACTTACGAGTTGGAGACAAGAATTAAGGCGAGTGTGTCACGGAGTGAATGACAGACGACACTTGGTTGTTGAGATACATAAGAAGAATACCTCAAGACTGCAGTTGAATAAAACAAAGGGTTTTTTCCCACGAATTTATTTATACAATTTTTCTCTGATTAACAAAGTTAAAAGGTTGTTTTTTTAAATTAACTTGAGGAATTTATTTACTGCGGGAGTAAACATGGTGAAGGTCCAAATTTGCCCCTACGGCTTTGAATTGCAAGCCGAAGTTTTTGTGGGACATTTTTCTTATCAAACCCCGAAAAGTGAAATTTGTTTTTAAGGAAAATTTAAATTTTTTTTTTCCGGACACATGTTTGGACTTCTTTCTAACAAAAACAAGAACAAACTTACAAACAACAGTTTTAAAATGGGGTGTCTAAATATCTAGTGTAAGAGGAAGAATGACTTTGTTTAATGTTATGTGAAAAAAAAACTATAAAAGTGACAAATATCACTTTTCGTATCTCACCGCTCTTCAATGAGTGAGGTACGAAAGTTCACTCGAGAGAGATAAAGGACGCATCTCAGTAATTCCTAATTCATCCCAT
>VCCN01000200.1:555747-567282 GCA_006491835.1 Architeuthis dux | reverse complement strand
CTTCTTTCCCTTGCAGGCCGCAGAGAGATGACCACTTTCGTCGCAAACCCAACATACTGGCCTTCTGCCACTGACGATCACAGGGATCGTCTTCCGACCGTCGATGTCCAAACAGTTGGGAATGGAGAGGAAGGCTTCTTTGTCGATCATGATCTCGAACCTCCACTCCCCGCGCATACGGCCGAAGGACACAGAGACGATATCTCCATATTTCAGGAGATATGCGCCTATGTGTTCCCCTAACACGTAGGAAGGTACCTCGAATACTGCTACCCTCGTCCTCCTTCGCTCTAGGTATTCCACACGAAGAACATGGTCCTTCATGCGGAGGTCCCCTTTTGTGAGGGCCACACAATCTTCACTTGTGGGTAACAGTACATCCCACATCGCGAATGCACTCCCCTTTACGACTTGGTTGAATTTTATCCCCAAACCGGTTAGTGATTTTATCACAAAGTGTTTAGTTGACCAAACAAGTTTGTTTATTTTTTTGTCGATCAAAAAGACTGACACCATTTTCTTTTTCGTTGCTTTTCAATTCAGGCAAATCTACCAAAATTCCACCCTCCTTGATAAGGTGGGTGCACTTTTGGCATCTATTGACGAATTCCGTCACATCGTTTGTCAAAGAGTCCCCACATGTCATTTCTAGGCTAGGGGTCTTGCTCCCTTCTTCTCCCTGTTTAGGTGCTCCACTATCTTTCTCGCCCTGACTAGGGGACGTACTGTCTTTTGGTTCTGTTTGTTTTTTTTTGTTCTGTTTCTTTTTTTTGGTCTGTTTTGGTTTTGTCTACTTTTTTTTGTTCAAATGTTTTTGTTTCTTTTTTTTGGGGTTTTCTCATATTTTTTTGAAGAGTCTTTAGGTGGCTGCGTCAGTTCTTCCGTCTGGTATCCTTTCTTGTCTGAAAAAAAAACCGTGTGCGTTCGCGCCAAGAATCAACAGAGAACACTTGGTTGTTGAGATAATTAAGAAGAATATCTCAAGACTGCAGTTGAATAAAACAAAGGGTTTTTTCCACGAATTTATTTGTACAATTTTTCTCTGATTAACAAAGTTAAAAGGTTGTTTTTTTTAAATTAACTTGAGGAATTTATTTACTGCGGGAGTAAAAATGGAGAAAGGTACAAATTTGTCCCTTCGGCTTTGAATTGCAAGCCGATGTTTTTGTGGGACATTTTTCTTATAAAACCCCAAAAAGTGAAATTTGTTTTTAAGGAAAATTTAATCCATAAAGTTAAAGTTAATTTATTTATTTTCCCGGACACATATTTGGACTTTATTCTTTCTAACAAAAACAAGAAAAAACTTACAAACAACAGTTTTTAAATGTTAATTTACGTTTTAAAATGGGGTGTCCAAAGTGCGCAGAAATACCCAGTGTAAGAGGAAGAATGACTTTGTTTAATGTTATGTTAAACATAGATTTTCCGAGATCGTGAAAAAAACCTATAAAAGTGACAAATATCACCTTTCGTATCTCAGCGCTCTTCAATGAATGAGATACGAAAGTTCACTGTAGCAAGATACGCGAGAGATAAATGACAATCCTAATCCATCCCAAATACAGAAACCACCAAAGTTTATACGTTCGATCATCTTGTAAGTATTTGAAGCTTTATTTTACTAATTAACTTGAACAAATAGTAACAAACTCAGTCTTTTCGATGACCTCTTCATATTCGAGTGAATGGCAGACGACAATTGATTGTTGAGATAATTAAGAAGACCGCAGTTGAATAAAACAAAGTTTTTTTTACAGGAATTTATTTGTACAATTTTTCTCTGATTAAAAGGTTGTTTTTTAATTAACTTGAGGAATTTATTGACTGCGGGAATAAAAACGGTGAAGGTCCAAATTTATGAGGGGAAAAGTGAAATTTGTTTTTAAAGAAAATTTAATCCATAAAGTTAAAGTTTATTTAAAATGTTAGAGTTTCTATCTTTTTTCTAATGTTGATATTGCGTGAAGGAAAACAAACCAGACGAATTTGCAGAAAGATTTTATCTTTTATCATCAATTTATATTTTATCTTTTATCATCAATTTTGGCTACTACTAAAAGTTGCCGGGACCTTCCTGGGAGTTATGCGGGCCTTGAAATATTCTAAATTCCACGCCCAAACGAACACTGAAAGAAAGATGTTAAATTGAAACGGGCTCAGACGTTTGAATTTATTATTTCCAGTGCCCGGACACGGGCAGCCTCAGACAGTTGTCAAATGTCGAAATCTAAGATTAAGATATGTGGTTGAATGTTAAAATCTAGCATCTTTCAGGACCCGGACGTTTGTATTTGGTATTTTTTAGTGCCTGGACGTTGGAATTATGCATTTTCCAGTTCCCGGACACGGACAGCCGGTGTCAGGTTTCAATATTGAAAAAAAAACTATTTTCGTGGTTGAGTGTCGAAATTTAATATATTCTTGTGGTTGAATGTTAACATTTAGCATCTTCCTATGTCCGGACGTTGGAATGAATACTTTCCAGTGCCCGGACAGACTCATTTTTTTAACAGAAATATATATTTTTATGTTTTTAAAATTCATCATCTTTTAGTGCCCAGATGAATGAAAATATTTAATCTGTTTTAAAATGAACAGACATTGATATTTAGCCTCTTTTAAGTGTCCAGACTTTGGAATTTAGAATTTCCAGTACCCGGACAGCCTCTAACAGCTTTAATGTTGAAATAACATGTGTTTTCATGTTCAAATGTCCAAATGTAACACACGTATGTGGTTGAATAACAAAGTTTAGCATATTCAGTATCCAGGCATTGGAATTTAGCATTGGGGTCATTCCATATCAAATCACTCAATTTTAGGAACTTTCCCTCAGATTCCTGTCGTAGGTGCTCCTATACCAAACTCATAGAGAAATCCAAAATATTAGGACTGTATCTCCAATAGTTTTTAAATTAAACATCTTTGAAATGTTACATAGTTTTATGCATTTTGCCAAACAAGCCTTTCCGTCCAACCTCCAACCTTTCAAACAATCATTCTGGCATTCCTATAACTGTAATAAATATGGTTACTGCATACACAGGACCTAATATGTTATAAATGACAGGAAAAACTATGAGTGCTTTATTTTGCATACTGTTTGAGTGAGAAGCTTTCAAAGTGAGTGTCGTCTTTTTATGCTTTGGATTTTTGCCCATTTTCATTGCTTTGAAGGAGGAAAAGTACATAAGATCTGATCACAGTTATGAATTCTACAGAAAAAGCTAGCCCTAGTCACAACATTTCAAAGCTGTACATGCCATATCAAAGGAGCTTTAAATGTCAGAGTTTGGACAAAAAGGCTTATTTGGCAGAATGCCTAAAAATGCCTGGGTGTTAGAATTCAGCATCCTTTACTGCCTGGGCATTGGAATTCATCATTTTAATAATATTTAATTTTTTATCATCATCTAAAATTGATGTGGAATTAGGCGATTCTTTTTTTAAAACTGCTGATGATTTTAAGTTGTTTTGATTTATCTTCTATTAAATAGTTTTGATGCAATCAGAATAATTTAATTTGCTGAAATTGAAATAAATTTCATTTCCTCTGAAACTTTTTATGTTTGTTTTCTAGATAACTTACAAAAACATTTCTGAAGGCAAAATTCGATTATTTATTTTATTATAAGAAAATTACATCAAATTTTAAATGTTTTGATTCACTTTTGCTTAATAATTAATGATCTTGGCATTTAATACAATAGAATGAAGTACTTAACTATATTCATCAAATTTCAGGGTGTTTAGAATTAACTCCCTTTTATAAATCATATGTAACCTTTGTAAATATTGCTCTATTTTCATGTCTTCTTCCTGTGGGAGTGAACAAAGGGGCACATGTACCACATCAAACCTCAAACTATGGATTAACTGGAGGACTGTATTCAACATGTCATAGCCACCAGACTCCCTGTAAAGATCTATTGAGTCCATACCGAAATGCTTACAGATCTTGGTGGACAATGCTGGTGTCTTGGTTACATTTTACCACAGATTGCAAATTCTACCATTATATGGTTCAAAGTAAAGCTAGTTTGACTACAATCGACCAATAAATAATAAAGTTATTGTCTATTTCCAATAGAGAGTTTATTTTCATTCATACTGTATATGACTCAGATTTGGAAGTGTTTTTGCACAGTTACAAGAGAACTACTTTGATAATTGTGATGTTAAGCATTTTTTCAGATTGTTTTTCTTGCACTGTGGTTTCAGGGGGGTAGCTGAGGGATAACTGATATATTGATTAAGATAGATATTTTTCGTATGCTCATAACCTTTTTTCCCAAAGTCGGATTTGAGTGGATTTTGGATATGTTATTATGGCCTACCAACTCTGTCAATGGTGCCTCATTCTTTTCCAGGTCAAAACCTATTTTTACTGGACTTGTAGCTAAATGCAAGTGATAAAGCTTTTTGTCCCATTGTTTTCAGTGTGAACAACTTTTAAAGACAAAAATCCCCATTTGAAATAAATGAGTTTTATATCAGAATTTTGTTCTCCAATCATTCTCCTTACTAACGGCACAAACATTAATTACAATGAAATTAGGTTTTATACAAGTTTCGGGCATTTTTTGTCACATATCGCTTTATTGTTAAAAGTGCATATTTCTAGTAAGCTGAATGGCGGATGATGATGCTAAGAAAAAGTGCCAACAATATTAACAAGGGTATTTGAAATTTGGATGTATACCATTGTCTACTAATGAAACAATGCTTATGTGCAGTCGAAATGCTAGGTCCGACATTAACGGTTTTTCCCTTCTTCCTTTCCTCCACATATAATATACCAACTGTTTTCTGCTTATTTTTCTTCTCTTCTTCCTTCAATTGAACACACATAACATTAGACCAACTGTTTTCTACCCAACTTTCCTTCTTCTCTTCTTCCTTTCCTTCAACTGAACACACATAACATTACACCAACTGTTTTCAGCTCATCTTTCTTTCATTGCTTCTTCCTTTCCCCCACTTGAACACATATAGCATTACACCCACTCTTTTCTACTTATATTTATTTCGCCCCTTCTTCCTTTCCTTGACTTAAACACATATAACATTCTACCAACTGTTTTCTACACATTTCTACTAATCTTTTTCCTTTGTCACACTTGAATAGTGGTGTTGGTAGCTTTACTATGAAAAAGACAAAATATTCTCTCTTTTAACGGGAATATATTAGAAACCTCCAACCATAACTGTCATAAAAAACAGTCAACATAGGTTTCTTCAGTTTTACAGTTGGGCTGGCTATGTATGTATCAGATGTATAGGCCACACTGGTGGAGTTAGATGGCTGAAAATATAAACATTTACTCCTCATCTTTTTAAGTGTTTCTTCCCAAATCTGACCAATAAAATGTGAGAAGTGACTTATTCCAACTTTTTCCAATTTTTAATTGATCACCCCAAACACAAATGCTGGCAAAAGACATTGGCCATGTGACTGTTTCTTTTGAGTGACTAACCAGGCCTGTTTTATTTAGTAATTGAACATGAAATCTGAGATATTTTGAGTTCATAGAAACGCAAACTGAGTTGTTATGCATTATTTGCGATAACAACATTATGAGTTTAGTATTTTCTTTAATAATGAATATCTCTTCTTTATTCACAGATATTGCAGTGAAAAATTGATGTTCCATAAACTGTAATCAATTTGATGTTGAAGATGAGAATGAAGAAAGAAAACATTTTTTGAACAAGCATTTATCCATATTCTTGGCAGTTGCAGGACACATTTTCACATTTCAAAACAAATTTGGATAAAACTGCTAATCTTTTGCCGTGTGTGGTTTCACTTTTTTGAGAAACTGATGAGAATATCATGTCAAGTGTGTAGATCAGCATTTTCACATTAGACAAATCGAAATTATCCCATGCTGAAAACAAAAACCTTTTTCTTGCATAGTTAATATAGCATTTTCACTGAATTCACATTTCAAATGACACATGTCAACACACACTGGATGGAGATAAACCTTTTTTGAGCAAAGTGTTTGGATCAGCCTATTTAAAAAGTTCAGTTTAGGAAAACAAGGATGGAAACTCACACTGGTGAGCAACCTTACTCTTGTCAAATGTGTGGATCATCATTTTCAGAGAATTCAATTTTGGAGAGACACATACAAACACACACAGGAGAGAAACCTTTCTCTTGTCAAGTGTGTGAATCAGCATTTTCAGTGAATTCAAATTTGAAGACACACATGCGAACACACACTGGAGAGAAACCTTACTCTTGTCAAGTGTGTGGAAAAGCATTTTCAGTGAATTCAAATTTGAAGAGACACATGCAAACTCACACTGGAGAGAAACCCTTCTCTTGTAAATGGTGTGGAACAGCTTTTTCACATAATTCATATTTGAAGATACACTTGCGAACACACACTGGAGAGAAACCCTACTCTTGTCAAGTGTGTGGATCAGCATTTTCACAGAAGTCGGATTTGAAGACACACATGCGAACACACACTGGGGAGAAACCCTTCTCTTGTCAAGTGTGTGGAAAATCATTTTCAGGGAATTCAAATTTGAAGACACACATGCGAACACACACTGGAGAGAAACCTTATTCTTGTCAAGTGTGTGAATCAGCATTTTCTCAGAAGTGGGATTTGAAGACACACATGCGAACACACACTGGGGAGAAACCCTTCTCTTGTCAAGTGTGTGGAAAATCATTTTCAGGGAATTCAAATTTGAAGTCTCACATGCGAACACACACTGGAGAGAAACCTTACTCTTGTCCAATATGTGGATCAGCATTTTCACAGATTTCGAATTTGAAGACACACATGCGAACACACCCTGGAGAGAATCCTTACTCTTGTCAAGTGTGTGGATCTGCATTTTCAGACAGTTCAAATTTGAAGAGACATATGCAAACTCACTCTGGATAGAAACCCTTCTCCTGCATGTCAATCAGCATTTTAAAAAAATCAGATTTCAAGAGACATCTGCGAAGCCACAGTGGAGATAAACCAAATTATTTATGCCTTTTTAAAATTAACCCCACCAAATCTTCATCAACCAGGATTTATTCTATTCACAACACAATTGCTCATTTCAGCCAAACACTTCATTATGTACTAACCATTCAGTTCAATTCAGAACAGTGGAGTTAACTGATTTGCATGAATTTAAATTCCAGTACATATAATAAATAATAAATTTTAAAAGGAATACATACATTAAAAATATTTTAGTCATCTTAAAGCAGGTTTTAGACTTATTTTAGAGTCTCTGTACTTGAAGTGGGGGGGCCAATATGATGGATCAACTTTTTTATTGTTACCAAGTGATAAACTGAACCCTCCAATGACTAATGAATTATTCATATATAAATATTAGCCATTGTATATGGCTTTGCAATGCTGAAACATGTCACAGTTTTTTGATTACGTCTGTTGAGTATTTAAATATAGTGAAGGATACATTTGCTTTTAATGTGTGTCTGTTACCTGTAAAATCATTTCAATTGTAAAGTGAGTGTTCTGTCAATTTTCCTCACACACAAATGATGAAATCCCTTGAAATTACATGCTTCTATAGGACAGCTAAATATGGATGACCAAAAAAGAGAAAACCTGCTATTATCCATGATGTATAAGTATATTCACAGTATTAAAAAAACGTTATATGACAGGTAATATTCTAGTTTCACATAATGCACAAAGAACAATCTTAATCGGGCAAAGTATGTGGATTAGTGCAAACCCCACATTAGAGCCAGATCGTGTTTTAATAAAATGTGTGATTTTGTATTTTCTGCTTAAGTACACAGGCAAACACACACCTGGGAGAATCTCTATAAAGTGTTTGAAACAGCATTTTCAAACAGTTTCTCTTTAAAAGATCACTTGTGAACTTACTCTAGAAAGCAACTATATTCTCGTGCAGTGTGTGGATTGTCTTCTAGAAAGAGTTTTCATTTTAAAAACAAAACATAAAATCACACAAAAAAGAGACCTTATTTCTGTGAATGTGTGGATCAACTAGAAAAACACATGTTACAAGAAAATGATATTCTTTTTGAAGTATTCATTTCTTTATCTTTATACAAATCAGGACAAAATCTACAATGTAATGTCAAGAGGAAAGAATTGTATTTTAAATTATGTATATGTTCCATTTCAATTATTTTCATCGGCTTTCTTTTATCCAAAGCTGGTCCGTTCTTTGGCAATTAAGCATGGGTAATATTTATTAAACAAATCAATACATTCACACTATTGACACAGCAAATTCTACAAGCTGTGGAAAAATGAAACAATCACAATTGTATTTTAGCACTGACTGTAATTAAACTGGCTTTTCACATCACTGCTACTCCACTTTTCTACCAGCGGTACTGACTGAACAGGGATATTATATATATAATTTTTCATCATACCATGAGAATATAAACGAGTTTTATATGAATTTGTGAAAAAAATTAAATATCTTTCATTTCATTTTCTGTAATCACAAAGCCAACTCAGTGTTTTGTGAAGCTTAGATTTAAAAAATAATGTTTATCAAAGAAATCTAGTTTCAGAAGACAAATGCACAAACACACACCGTAGAGCTGAAAACATGCACTGAATATATTTGTGGCTGTACACTTTAGCACGATTCAACATTTAAAATCATCAGGACTCCTGTTGTCAAGAAACCATATTCTTGTCCTGTGTTTACCGAATGGAATAACACATGGACATATACTCTGATTCCAAAAGGCATTTTATTGTAATTAGCTAATAAAATCTGCTTGTGATGAATCTTATTTTTACAATATGTGCAGATCTGCATTTCGACAAGACTCAGATTTTCTTATAAACTACCAAAAATTTGAAAAGAATCCTATCTTAATATGAATTTGAATTTCATGAAAATTAGTTTTTCATCACTGATTACATTTAATAAATACTGGCATCTCCAAAATAGGATCTTCATTTCAGGATGAGAGAACAGTAGAAATTTCTCTGCAAAACTAATACTGTCTTTTTATGATTTTGCTTAGATTTAAGGATTTGATTCAATTGGTTCTCTGATAGATTTAGACAATATCTTAAAAAATGACTTATTTTTAAATGAGTGGATCTACATTTCCTCAATATTCAGATTCTTTTTAAAATGTAGATGGAAATTCTCATCAAGTACCATATTTTTCAAAATATGGCGAGCATATAGGGGTGCAAATGATCTGTATATGTCACACCTGTCAAACTGATTCCAGTTTCACGTGTGTTCCTTGTGCACTGCAATAGAACACAACCCACACCATTACAGAGACACCACCATCTTAGCGAACATCCTGAGGACAGGCTGGATCCATAGCATCATACAGTAATGTAATATACGCTGTACAGTGCATTGGATGATGGGTTGAGCAGCACCTGCATCGAGTTTTCATGTGCTGTTGATATCTGTCCAGAATTCACATATTCCTGATATACACTTACTACTCTTTCCTGAGAAAACCCTAGAGTATTTGCCACCCCAGATATAGAGTGCTCCATGTTTTGGTCTCAACGATTATTCTATGATGAAACAATGTTAAATCCTGTCTATATCCCATGGCTGCCATGGCCGC
Organism: Architeuthis dux; assembly: GCA_006491835.1. Taxonomy (NCBI): domain Eukaryota; kingdom Metazoa; phylum Mollusca; class Cephalopoda; order Oegopsida; family Architeuthidae; genus Architeuthis; species Architeuthis dux. The sequence continues at coordinate 557,693 of VCCN01000200.1, read as the reverse complement.
TGCACTACTTCATTACCTACTAAATCACATATACATCATCTGTCTGGGGGAGGCTAAATCATCTAATGAACTGCTGTCTCCAATTTTTTGGCACCTCAGTTTAATTGGAAATAAAATGGGTAGATATGTATTGAGCATTTCATTAAACTTTGCCTACTTTTCATCTGATTCAAAGAATGGGAAAATAACAAAATATTAAACTGTAATTTTTGAGTCAAACATGATTATTCTTTTATTAAAACCACAATTCTTTTCTTTCTTTCCAAACAGAAAAAATTCCCATGATACAAGAGAGGTAATTTGTGTACACATAGCTCCACTTTTAGCCAGAAATAAGTCAATGAATTGGTTCCATTCTAACACCCTCCTCAAAGTATACATTTTTCTTAAGCCTGTAAAATTCTTTGAGTTGCCATTTTGAATTTTGTTTACTTTACAAAATAAGTCCTGTTGAATAAAATCAAAGCAGTTGACGGAAGCAGATAAATCTGGCCATGGTGTAAATGGTAACAAGCTAGTATCGCATAACCTTATTACTGAAGTGAATTCAATCTTTACTGAATGCTCTACATTTGTGGCCTTGTGCCATACTATGCTGTTGAATAAAATCAAAGCAGCTGATGGAAGCAGATAACTCTGGCCATGGAGTAAACGGTAGCAAGCTAGTATCACACAACCTTACTACTGAAGTGAATTCTATCTTTACTGAATGCTCTACATTTGTGGCCTTGTGCCAAACTATGCTAAGCATGATTCATTAGATATATCCTATTCAATAAGGTAAGTTCTTGTCTCTTTGATTGTTAAATGTGAAAGCATGTGGTTCCCCACATCAAAAATGAATTAATAGATATAAGTTGTCATTAATTAATGATGATAATTTAAAAAATCAAGCATCGAAGTTTGAATTATTAAAATTAAAACTTAAAAGGAAAAGATTTACTAATATTTCAAAGTAAATTTGAAATAAGAAGATAGCAAATTCTATAAAACTATGTAATTTATCACAGAATGACTACAGAGGTAACAGAGGGTTTGGAAGGTGTCGTCTGCCATATAGATGATATCCTGATATGGGGATGCACACATGAAGAACATGACTCTCGTCTACATGCAGTCTTGGGGACGCGCGAGAATTCAGGGATCACGCTAAACATGGACAAGTGTGAGTTCTGGAAAAGAGAAGTTAAGTTCCTTGGCCACATTATTTCTGATGAGTGTGTCAAATCAGACTCAAGCAAAGCCGCAGCTATGAGAGAAATGCGGGAACCTAACAATTTAAGCGAGATACGCAGCTTCCTGGGTATGGTGAACCAACTGGGAAAGTTCATTCCCCAGTTAGCTGAAATGGACAAATCCCTGCGAGACTTGGTTTCCAAAAGGAACCACAGGTTCTGGGGAGCCGACCAGTCTGAAGGAAGGGCTATCGAATACACCCGTGTAAGCCCTATACGACCCAAATAAAGAGACAAAATTGAGAGCAGACGCATCCAGTTTTGGACTTAGAGCAGTTCTGTTACAAAATGGAGCGGAGAGTGGAAGCCTGTTGCGTACGCATCCAGATCACTCTCGCCAGACCAAAGCAACAGATCCGTTCCTTGCCTCGCTGGCATACAGATTGACATCCATCGGATCCAGTGCTGCCAAACAGTGCTACTGTCAAATCCAAGGAGAAAGAGAGAAGGAATGCTGATAAGATTCACTTTAACAAGCGTCACCGAGTGTCCTATCTCAGCAGATTCCAGAGAATTTTATCAGCTTTCCAACGGTGTATGTTACCAATTTGTATCTCTTGAGATTAAAAAGTCACAGTCCAGAACGTGAAGCTAAGTACTCAGCATTTTACGAAGAAAACATCAAGTACACAGTTCAATGTCAATGGATCGTAGAATTAGCTATTGATAAAAGTAAATATTTGTATATATCGTCCGAAAGGGAATTTCATC
>VCCN01000200.1:488861-500324 GCA_006491835.1 Architeuthis dux | reverse complement strand
TTTGCATAAAACAAAATGGTCGCTAGCATACACCATCAAAACAGAAATTCATATATAACAAATATCACTTTTCGAATCTCAGCGCTCTTCAATGAGTGAGGTACGAAAGTTCACTGTAGCAAGATACGCGAGAGATAAAGGACGCCATTGTCATGCATCGCAGTAAATCCTAATTCATCCCAACAGATTATCGCAATACAGAAAGCACGAAAGTTTATACATTCGATCATCTTGTAAGTATTTGAAGCTTTATTTTACTAATTAACTTGAACAAATACTAACAAACTCATCTTTTCGATGACCGCTTCATATTCGATTGTACTTAACTCATACTACCGCTGTCCCATAATTGTTGTTACATTTGCATATAGAAATGTATAAATGTAACAACAATTATGGGACAAAGTATTTTATACATTGATTCAGCCACTTTATTGTTTATCGTTAATCCATTTTGAATAATTGAATGAAATTTGTTGGCGATATGAACATCCAGGAGTTAATCCATATATCTAAAAAAAAATCTAGAATCTAAGGAAGTTTAGCGCCCGACACAAATAATGTTTTTAATAATTAATACAATGTTTCCTCACCTTAGTTGATGTGATTTCTGAATTTAAAGATTTGTAATTTAAATTTACGAAAGGACATGAATACAGATTAAACGAAAGCGATTTTGGTTTTTAAATTAGAATTTACACACGTGCGTGATCCTCAAAACAAAGGGAAAAACATTCGCGTTAATTTCACACATGCACAATAAATCGCGATGCTAAAATACACTTCCCCCGATCCGGATTGTGGATGTTTTTGATAATATGGATTAACCCCGTGGATGTCCGGCGATAGTTTAATAATTCGGTCGGTAAGTTTTCGATTTATTTTCTTCTTATTGTCTTTAACTGTTTTTAGGTTTGGACATGAAAACTATCGTCTATTTTAACATCCGAAACACATTTCTGATCAAAAACTATTAGTTACATCCCTTGGATTTGTTTTACCAGTCCTCATATTATAATCATAGATGTTCTTTTTTTCATAAATAAAACTAGTGCTGTTCAAACGACCCCCACCCCCCAAAAATTCAATTCAAAATAAAACGTATCTCTTATCTTTTTAGTTTCTGCACAAACACAATAATTAAAAAAAAAAACAACACATGACAAATAAGACTTAGAATTTGTAAAACATAAAAAAATACAATAAAAAAGATATTTTATTGGATATAAAACAAAATAAAACGTTTGAATGGCATTATTCGATTGTACTTATACAACCTAGTTGTTTAATTCGTGGAAATAAAAATTAGTTTTCTATTTATATGAACAATCCCACCCTTTTGGAGAAAACAACAATAATACAAAGATAAATATGAAAGAATCAGATACAAATTGCATATCTACATAGAGCTCTGTAAGACGTATCAAACACAACTTTTTGATATTGTGGATTTCATAATGATCAAACCAAATGCTGGGCGGTTTTCTTGTTGTAGAGATACTGAATTTTATGTTTTTCTTTTTTTCGGGACCGTTGTTCATTTCCACCTGCCTAATTCACTCAAAAAATCCATTGCCATAGCTTTTGAGTTTTTCACTGACAAAGGTCTTAGACCAGGCATTTCTGGTTGCAGGAACATTGAGCATATCTCTCATTACAGATTTCTCTAGTTCTACACCAGTATGAAAAAGGGATTGACGCCGTAATTCTTTAGCTGGTGCTTAAGACATTGTACATGATCTGCAATATTCTTTCTTCCACCTGGAGTTTGTTCCTTGTGTTTGGAGGTTGTTTTTAAAGTTAAGCTGCTCCCTAAACATCTCCTTCAATATTTACGCCAAAACTCTTCACTGTTAGTCCTTCAAACATTGGATGGTCCAGCTGTTGTAAATAATGCAAATAAACATGTTGATAGCTACACTATCTTGTGTAATGCTGGTGGTTAAATGAGAAGATCTTGTTCAGCATGTCTTTTTCAGATTGGATATGTTGGTCTACGTTACCTGCTCGTATGGCTGATACTATTACAAGCATTGAGGAAATATCTTTGAAATAGGCAAAGGTCATGCTTGGTTATCCTATGCTTTGGTTCGATCGTCAAGACGAAATTCTGATGAATTAATAACTTACTCGATTGTACTTGAGCTTGGTTCTTTTCTTAGAGCAACGAGCAGACATCAGTTCTGGTGCTGTGCTGGTATGACAAGGCATTATTTCTTGGCCTTGAATTCAACAATAGTAATGATAATTCTTTGCCATCCAATTAAAAAAGCAGACACCCTGCATTAGACTTTTCTACATCTTTGCTGAAACATGCATAAAGTTCCTCACATGAATTCTCATTGTCACTATAATTTGCCATAGGAGTAGGTCCAACACGTTTCCCAATATAGTACAGTGCTAACTCTGCTGGCTCACTGTCTATGCTGTCACAGATATCAAGTTTCTTTATCCGTGCCAATTTGCTGAATGATCTCTCCCCTGAACAACTAGTGACCACCATGCTCAAATATATTCTAAGAGCTATATTAACACCTGGAAAGGTATCTGCAAGCCCTTCATCATGGAGTAAAACTGCCTGTTGAGATGAGGTGAAACATGACCTGAGTATGGCAATGGCTGCAAATTGGGCAATTTCCTCTATGAACACATTACTGAAATCACGAGGGAAAACAGTGATAAGTTTCTCAGCTCCAGTTCTTATCTCTGCATCAAATGGACTGCACAAGTTGACTATACCTTTGATCCTGTCATACATTGATTGGTATGCTACCCTGCATTCTTGTAAGGCAACAGATAACTTATCTAAAATGACATTGAAAGTTCCACATCTGAATTTTTCTTTTGAGGAAAGGACAACTTCCTCGGAGACTGATGTTTGATTCACATCATAATGATTGTTTCTCTTTCTTGGCCTGCCTGTGGTTACTTTGTAGTCTGTGTTGCTACAGAGGTTCCTGGTATCCAGTTCAAACTCTTCATACCTATCATGAAATGATTCCAGAAACCTTTCCAGAGAATCAATTAGATCCACAACTTTCTTCAGGTGAACTTCAACTCCTTGAAACGTTTTATTTGTGCTGTTGAACCGTGCATGAATTAAGTTCCAGACCTTGTCCATCAGAGCAGTTTCAAGGCAGTCCACTTTGTCTGCTAATGTCTGGGCTTCATGTCCTGCTTCAGGTGTTTAATCCAAGTGACTTTCAATAGCTCTGAGGGCATTTTGAATGCAGTTGTATCCATTTATGAGGTCTTCTGACCAACAAGTGTCTGACAGAGACTTCACAGTTAATGCTATTTTATTTCTTTCCAAAGACTTCATTAGATTTTCCCATCTGTGTGTTGACACAAAAAAAGGTATATAACCTTTGTATGATGCCAACATAACTAACACCTTCAACACAGGAAGAAGCAGTAGCCTGTCCAACAAGATTCAATGAGTGAGCAGCGCAGGGAATGAAAACTTATTCTTAAGTCTGGCTTGCATTCCTGTGTAGTGTATTTAATTCTTAACATATTTTGCTATCAGTAGAACAAATTCTTTGCAGATGGCTGGTGATGAGTATGACTGATTACCACTTCCAGGATTGCTTTTTGTATAGAGGGTGGGGGGCTGTTAGAGAGGATGAAGATTATCAAAGAATAGTTAATTATTTTCTCCACATCTTGTTTGTGTATTTATATAACTCCTTTTATTGAGGAAACCATTCCAATTACTGTAGACCTGAATTACAAACAGTAATTTTATTAAAAACAATTGAAGGCATTATAATGAAATGAATTCCAAGCAGTAATTATTAATTGATTTATTATTAAAGAAACTATATTTTTGTATAGAGGGGGCCCTGTGGCAATTGCCCCCTTCTAAATCCGGTCCTGAACACTGTCCTACTTGAGATACATACATAAAGAAATGAAAAATAAATATTCCTTTGTTATTTCTATTATCTCACCTGATTGTTGCTCTTTAGAAGATATATTCCTCTTTGAATTGCAAGCGGCTGTTTTTGTGGGAGATTTTCCTCATAAACCCCCAAGAGTGAAATGTTTTTTAAGAAAATTTAATCCATAAAGTTAAAGTTTATTTAACATTTTAGAGTTTCTATCTTTTATCTAATGTTGATATTGCATGAAGGAAAATACACCAGACAAAATAAGTAATTTTCATTTAATTTCTTTGTTTTAAATATGAATTTGCAGAAAGATTTTTGTGAAATTTTTAATAATATTTTAACTTTTAATATTATCGAAAAATGAATTTTATCTTTTATAATCAATTTTTGTTGCTATTAAAAGCTGCTTGGACCAGCCCGGCTATTATATGGACTTGCCAAGGCCCTCAAATATTCTAAATTCCAATGCCTGGAAGCCCAAGAGATACAGATTGCCAAGATATACTGTTGAAGAGTTGAGGGATTTCTCTTTCTAATGATATATATATGTATATACCTCCATAACCATAGACTTTGAACTTTGTACTCGAGATCTCCTGTAAGATGCTGAAAACCTTGCTTCACTTTTGGGACTGTAACTTTTTAAGCCCAACAGATACAAATTGTGAATGTGCATCACTGGATAGCTGATGAAATTCCCGTTCTAATGATATATAATGGTATATATATATATGGATATAACATTAAATCCACAGGATTCCCTAGAATGTGGACTATAAAGTTAGAATTTCCATGTAAAACGCTAAATACCTAGCAGCACGTTTTGGGCTGTGACTTTTTAATGTGCACCGCTGGATAGCTGATGAAATTCCCGTTCTAAGGATATATAATGGTATATATATATGTATATAAAATTAAATCCACAATCCCTAGAATGTGGACTAAAGTTAGAATTTCCCTGTACCCAGCAGCACGTTTTGGGCTGTGACTTTTAAAGCCCAACAGATACAAATTGGGAACATACACTGCTGGAAAGCTGATAGAATTCTCTTTTTAAGGATATATCTATGTATATAACCCCCATCAGAAATAAATTCCACAATCCATAGATTTGGATTGTGTACTTGTTTTCCTGCAAAAACTTCACATTTTGGGCTGTAACTTTTTAAGCCCAACAGATACAAATTGGGAACATGGACTGCATACTTGAAGTTTTCTTCGTAAAATGCTGAGTACTTAGCTTCACGTTTTGTGATACAAATTGGTAACATACACTGTTGGAAAGCTGATAAAATTTCCTTTCTAATGATATATACATGTATATACCTCCATCAAAAACTAATTCTACGATCCATAGAATTTGGACTATGGACTTGAAGTTTTCTCGTAAGATGCTGAATACTTAGCTTCACGCCCCAAAAGTTGCAACTTAGATCCTATTTCACTTTTACTTAATTTCTTTTGGCTTTCCGTCACCTCAACGCCTGTTCTCAGATGCTTCATCAAAAGCACCAGAACTTTGTCCTTCGATCTTTTCACAATGTGGGGGAGTATGTGTGAAGTGATAGACAGGGAGGCCAGGCGATGTTGCAATAGAGGCAAAAAAGGAATGGAAATATATCAGCAGCCAGAAAAATTGTCTTTTTGGCAACATAATAACCTACGGCTTTCTCAGTAAAGTACATATTGGACTTCATGGCACTTCCATTATCCAAGCCATCCAGGGTTCTTTTACCCCCATGAGGTAGCATATTTGAAATTAGTTTTTTCTTTTTTCCTTTCCTCCACTTGAACACATAAAATTACACCAACTGTTTTCTACTTACCTTTCTTTTTTCCCTTCTTCCGTTCCTCCACTTGAACACCTATAACATTACACCAACTGTTTTTTAAATAAATCATTTTCTCAAAACTTGTCTCTTATATCTTCTCATACTGTGCTGCTTTCTTTACTCTGAAAAAGTCAAAATATTCTCTGTTTTAACAGAAATATTTTTTGTACTTTTTTATATTCTACATGTTTTCTTACAGCAAAATAATGATCAAATCTCTCTCTACTTATGTACACAGCAGCCCATGGAAAAACTCAACATCTTATCCAAATTATCTAAATGATATGTGCCCTTCTGAACTCTTATTAACATCCGATATTTAGATGGTTTGATTTTAGAACTTGTCCTTATGAATATGGCTCATGGGTGCAGGAGTTTCAGCTATATAGCACCCAGATTTTGGAATCAATTACCCTATGAGATTCAGAACATACATGTTTTGATGCTTTCATAATTATATGAACTCTCATAACTATAGCTTCTGCCCTGTGTTTGATAAAAAAAGCTTCATTGACAAGTTGCACTTTCTTCTTACTCTTCTTTATTAGGCCTTATATTTTTACTGCAAGTCATTGCACATGTTTTCAAGTGGTTTTGTCCAGCGGGGACTTAATTTTTGAGGTTCGCTTTCTATAAATGCATTTATTATTATTATTAATTCAACTAAATAAATTCATTTCTATCTCTCTCTACTTATGTACACAGCAACTCATGTATAAACTCGACATCTGATCTAAATCCATTTATAGTGAATCTTTCAGACTTTTAAATGTAAAAAGATGTAACGATGAAAAGTTATTCTTAAATTTCATTCTTTTTCTTTACAAGATCAGAAATGGTTTCGTACAATTACACTTATCTTGTTGCTTGAATGTTAAAATCCAAACAAATTTTCTCATTATATTTTATGTATATTAAAGTGTCTTGTTCCTGATGAATAAACCTAATAGAAAAGTAAAATTGCAAGTCTCTAAATTATATTCAATTTGTTTCCTGAACAGCAGGATATCAATTTTATTTTTTAACTGAACATGAAATGTGAGACATTTTGAGTTCATAGAAAAACAAACTGAGTTGTTATAATTTTGTATTGCTAATAATGCATAAGTTTAGTATTTTTTTTAATAATACCTCTTCTTTATTCACAGATATCACAATGAAAAATCGATTTGATGGTGAAGATGAGAATGAAGAAAGAAACCATTTGTTGAAGAAGTATTTACACATTCTTGGCAGTTGCAGGATTATGCATTTTCAGATTATTACTATTATTATTACTAGCAAACAACCAAAAAACATGAAAGATCAACATTTTCATTAACTTCATATTTGCAATTCTTGTAGACAAACACTGGAGAGAGTCTTTTTAAAAAGTTCAGTTTAGAAAAAAAAAGCATGCAAACACCCACTGGAGGGAAACCCTTCTGTTGTCAAGTGTGTGGATCAGCATTTTCAAAGAGGGCACATTTGGTGGTACACATGCGAACACACACTGGAGAGAAACCCTTCTCTTGTCAAGTCTGTGGGTCAGCATTTTCAGAGAATTCAGATTTGAAGACACACATGCGAACACACACTGGTGAGAAACCATTCTCTTGTCAAGTGTGTGGTTCAGCATTTTCAGTCAGTTCAAGTTTGACACGACATATGCAAACACATACTGGAGAGAAACCCTTCTCTTGTCAAGTGTGTGGATCAGCATTTTCAAAGAGGTCAACTTTGGTGGTACACATGCGAACACACACTGGAGAGAAACCCTTCTCCTGTCAAGTGTGTGGATCCACATTTTCAGATAATTCAAATTTGAAGAAACACATGCGAACACACACTGGTGAGAAACCCTTCTCTTGCCATGTGTGTGGATCAATATTTTCATTCAATTCAAATTTGAAGAAACACATGCACACACATACTAGAGAGAAACCCTTCTCTTGTCAAGTATGTGGATCTGCATTTCTACATAGGTCACATATGACACAACACATGCGAACACACACTGGAGAGAAACCCTTCTCTTGTCAAGTCTGTGGGTCAGCATTTTCAGAGAATTCAGATTTGAAGACACACATGCGAACACATACTGGAGAGAAACCCTTCTCTTGTCAAGTGTGTGGATCAGCATTTTCATATAGGTCCCATATGACACAACACATGCGAACACACACTGGAGAGAAACCCTTCTCTTGTCAGGTGTGTGGGTCAGCATTTTCAAAGAGGTCAAATTTGGTGGTACACATGCGAACACACACTGGAGAGAAACCCTTTTCCTGTCAAGTGTGTGGATCCGCATTTTCAGAGAATTCAAATTTGAAGAAACACATGCGAACACACACTCGAGAGAAACCTTTCTCTTGTCAAGTGTGTGGATCAGCATTTTCACAGGGATCACATATGACACAACACATGCGAACACACACTGGAGAGAAACCCTTCTCTTGTCAAGTCTGTGGGTCAGCATTTTCAGTGAATTCAAATTTGAAGACACACATGCAAACACACACTGGAGAGAAACCCTTCTCTTGTCAAGTGTGTGGATCAGCATTTTCAAGGAAGCCAGCTTTGATCAGACACATGGGAATACACACTGGAGAGAACCCTTAGTCTTACCAAGTGTATGAATCAGCATTTTCGAATAGTTCTCAATTGAAAAGACACGTCAGCTCACACACTGGAAGGAAGCATCATTTAAAAGGTTACATGCAATACACTAAGGGGAAACCTTAAGTATTTTCACTAATTTCATATAATAGTACCCAATAAAACCACCTCTAATCATGCAAATATGTGGCTCAGCATTTTCACAGGATTTAAATGCAACCACACATTGGTGCAAATTCTTTAAAGATATAAAGTGTATGGTTTTGTATTTTCAAACTGGTTCTTTTTAAATACACAAGTGAACATTCAACAAACAGAATCTCTATATCTTTGAAGTGTTTCGAACAGCATTTTCAAAGACATTGTCTTTAAAAGATCACTTGTGAACACACTCTAGAGAGCAACCATATTCTTATGCAGTGTGTGAGTTGTCTTCTAGAAAGAGTTTTCATTTAAAAATCACACACTAAAAAGAAAGACCGTATTTCTGTGAATGTCTGGATCGACTTTAAAAACACATGGATAAACATGTTACAAGAAAATGATATTTTTGAATTCTTTGTTTTCCTGTGAATCAGTTAAAATATGCATTGTAAGATATTCTACTGTGTACTTGAAATTTCCTCGAAAAATCCTGCCATATCGTGAACATTATTCAGCAACTGTTCATAATTTGCTACAATCAGAACCAGAACCAGAACATGAGCTGTGCATCTGAGGGGTTGTGATGTGATTCCCAAACTGCCTTGTAGATCAGCAACGTCTCTAATTCTTCATGGTTGTTTCGTTCAAAGTGAAATAGATTGTTGCTCTCTGTATGCCCTGCAGCAGAAGCAATGACAAGATTGGGGGAGTTTTTGATGCCAGATACTCCATTAGATCATTGTTTGTTTGGTCATGAGAAAGTAAGCTGCTCATTTGAATGTTCTTGATGATTTGTTGCTGGAATCCATTCTTTCCTTGACTTCTTTTGTCTCTTGTGATATACTTCAAAGAATCAGCCCTGTAGGTGTCAAACACCAGAACCATTCACTTACATTTTTAACTGTGACCACCACTGCTGCTAACTTATTGGATAGCTTTTGGACAACAAGCATGCCACCCTCTTGACTGGAGCTCGGAACTTTACTTGTATCTTGCGGTTGGTCCTGATCTGCTGTGTGTTCCTTTGCCAACTGTTCTAGGAGGTAGATCATCTTTCATTTGTCACTGCATGCTCTTGGTGTCTGTGTGAACTCGTAGTTGTCAATCTGTCTGTTAGACTTGGTAAGGGTCACCAGTCTGCCATACGGATATTTGGTCTCCTTCAGATCTACAGTTTTGTCTCTGAGTTTGTTTTCTCTCATTTATTCCCCTGTCACGTGTTATCTGATCAGAAATATATTGTCATTTTTATGACACAAAAATTAATAATTCTAATCTTAATGAAATATTCATTCCAGGAATTAATACCCAATAATAACCAAGAAAATGACTTACATTTTTGAATCAGGTGAAAATGAGAGGAAAGATTTTTCGATTAAATAATAATGAAAAATCAGTTTATTGAACATATAGAATTTAAGTTGGATTTCTAAATAAAGAACATGAACCTTGCCTTCACCCAATTTCTATATTTCAGTAAAATCCCCATATATATTTAGAATAAATGTGATACAAGAGTGCATGATGTGATGATTTTCAAATACAGTATGATTCAATAAATACATAATTCCAATCCATGATCACGTATTGGGGTCAAAGGCACCATATAAGCATTCTGCAGGAACTAGCTGCAAATCCTGCCGTTAGGTTGGTTTCCTGCTAGTTTGCAATAATGAAATAAATGAGAATAACTATTTGGAGTTTCTATCTATCTATATATATATATATATATATATGGAGAGATAATGAGGTAGATTTAGATATGTACAGATTTATAAATAGATATATTGTGATATCATTTGTATTCATAATATGTAATAAATACATAAATTCAGTTATTAAATTATAATAATATACATCCAGCTCCACCTATTATTTTTTTATTTTTTACTTTTCTCTCTTTGTATTTGGTATTATTTTTTTGCTAGCACTCACTAATTTTTCGCACTTGGTTAAAAACTACTACACACACATATACTACTACCCAATTTCAAAATTTTGTTGAATAAATTTTATGCAAACACAATCAGTCCAGTCTCTTTTTTTTCTGACTTTAGTTTAAATACAATTATTTAACCAAGAAAAATCCCAATTGGCAAACATGGAATTTTTGATCGTCCTCATTGGATCATTTGAATGGAACTGATTTTGACTCTTCACCGTCGTTTCTAAATATTGGAATGTTCTGTTTTTCTTTCATGAATTCTCTTATTCTTGTTTATGCATCATTTTTAACATTGTGTGTGTGCATGTGTGTGAAAATATCACACCCATGGACACGTGATAAACAAAAAGATATAAAAGAATTCATGAAAGAAACCTCAAGATGGTGAATTGTCAAAATCAGTTCCATTCAAATGATCTAATAACGACAGTTAAACACTTTGTTTGCCTCACAATCTATCATATAAAAAAACTGAATGTGACTGTATTTTAGACTAAATTCATAGAGACACCATCAAACTCTGGTTTGTTTTCTTTAAAAGCAAGTTCCTTTCATTTTTGTCTTCATTTTCTTTGTTTAGTTTGTCTGAAGAGAGAATAGTCGTAATGATTTACCTTGTATCATTCGATGTTTAGTTTTTGTCTTTGAAAATGTTAATAACATTCCAAATCCAGTTTTAATTCGGATTACATATCTTGTATGAAGAAAGACATGAAATGATTTTCTGACGCAGATATAGATTTATTGGGGAAAAAAAACCAGAGAGAATATCTAATGAACATGATGCCGATTTGCCTTTCTACTGACCTGGGCTATATTTCTGCAATGCCTGACTTCCTTTCTGTGTGTGTATATATATATATATTAAACGCTGATATTTTTCAATCGTTTTTATCATTTTTTCCAAATTCCCTTAATTTTTTCCAAATATTCCTTGTGGAGCCCCAGATTGTGCGAATATAAACAGCATTTATAATGTGGAATGAAAATGTAGATGATATTTTTTAAATTAACGGACAAAGATATATGTGAAATGACTAGAATAGATAAA
>VCCN01000200.1:300267-314028 GCA_006491835.1 Architeuthis dux | reverse complement strand
TTATTACTTTTATCACAAAGCGGCGTTAATCGAAATTAATCAATTCGGCTACTTTAGATAGTAATACGTTTTGGCTAATTAATAAAGGAAAAAGTAAAGATGAAAGGAAAACTAGTCTGCAATTAATAGTGAAATGACTTCATCAATGAATTCAGCAACTATAAGACTACTACTACTACTACTACTACTACTACTACTACTACTACTACTACTAGATACTAAACAAACAATATGGCATGCAGAATTGGATGAGAAAATGCAGGTTATCTCAGAAAGATTTACTCACATTTTGTTTGCTAATAGCTGCACTGGTCCTTACCTGAAAGTTAAATAAATTCTCCCGTAAGAAAGACTGAATAGAATAAAACATTTATAATTTCTTATTGAAGAGTTTAATTAATTCCCAGGTAAGAACCAGATGAGCAAACAAAATGTGAGTCCATCTTTGTGAGACACCCTGTATATATAAAGGATTTGTACATCCAATATATCCGTCCTTTTGTCACCAGCAATTGTACACGCTTCTTAATGCATGCGGACATCGTTTAGTCACGCAAGGTTGTCCATCACATAAATGACTATTCGCATAGAACATGTACCGCCAATCAATAACCACTTATCGAAAAACGGGCACCTGTCTCCGTTATGTTTCACTAAAATAATATTTCGACAGAACATCAATAATTGCATGTCGTTTCTCATAACCTGGGATTCAGGGTAGCAAACTACCCCACGGGTCTTTTCCCGGCCCGGAATCTACCCGTAATGCGTTCCCATTATAACACGGTGCCATTATGATTACACAAGCAAGGCGAGTACGTATTCGGGTAACAGATGCTGTCAATTGATGTTTATGAACGGGTAGATGATCGATTCCAGGAAGGATCAGAGGTCAATAATTCTGTTTTATCGGTTATCGGGATCCGGGGGTGGGCGGTTCGTTGTTGTGTATCATTCATGCATCCATAATGTAATCCAGACTTACTTTTGGGGATTTATTCCATAATAGGCGGCCGGACGATTAATTGGTCGGTTATAAGAGGTTAGAAGGAGTTATTGGAAAGAGTCCCATCCCTAGATAGATGAATATGAACAAACAGCTAGATAGATAGGTAGGTAGATAGATATGAACATCCTGATATAGATATGGACATGCTTAGTGACATAAACCAAATTGTTGCAGGCAAAACGTATATACAAAACTACCAGAAGAGCCTTTTCGAAACAAATCGCTAAACGTCTTTTGCAGAGCGGAAGCGATTTCCCCTCACCAATCCCCAACAACCCCAACCCTCCGCCCTTGGAAAATCAATTCAGAAACTGTTTTCTCTTGAGTATGTTTGAGTCAGTCGGTTTCTGCACAAAGATTCAATGAAAAGACATTCATGGCACCGGATAACATATACATTTGCTTATCTATATTTATAAATGGAGAGATGAAAGCTTCAATATGAAGACATTCATTGCACCGGGAAGCATCTGAATCAATCAAACAAGAAAATATCTTGGAGGAAAGCATATTATTCTGTTCTTCTATACAAACCCTACCCAAAGAAATCATATCCTTTTGATTATCTATTTCCTGCTGTTCGTACAGATCCAAGATATTGGATCGAATTGTCCTTCAGCTTGCACTATCATCTTTAGCAATTTGGTTTTTACAGGGTCAGATTATTGGTTGTAGGTTATTTTTCGTTAATACTAAATGGCACATACATTTTATATACGTATACATTTATTACATATCCAATATTTCTTTTATATATACAGAGTGCTAACAAAAGATTCGGTGATTTAGCTGAACGGAATGTTGTATTGTCCTCTTTGTTTTCAGGACCCTTTCTGAACCAGCGTGGAAACAATGGACATGGGACCAATTTGGAAGAGATGGTGGACAGTTAGGGTAAGTAATTGTTCTCATGGTCATTCCCCATATTTTCAAATTCAGAAATATATATTTTTTCAGAATTTTCCCCCCAAGAAATAGAAAAATATGCTGATGGAATAATAAATAATTGAAAACAAATTGTTCTAATTCATTTCGTCTCTTTCGCACTTTCATATCAGCACAAGCAAGGAAGATTGGTGCATTTGGGATGCGTTATAGGTGAATGTTAAATGTTAGTGAGAGTTAAAATTGAAAATAAAATAAAATTCATAATGGACTGAGACAATTGGTATGTTTTTAATCATTGGAATTATTATTATTAGCATATTTTAGTATGTATTTGTTTTGATGCCTACATTTAGAAATTAATTCGCTTCTTTCTTGTGTGTATGTGTATGTAGGTTGACGTTTCTTTGAACGTCGTATATTCTTCTATCATAAATTGTGTCTAAAATACTCGTTTAATTAGTTAAGCGTTAAACAAAACGTTCTAACGCAAATGCGCAGTGAGTAAATAACAGCGTTCGGATACAAAACAAATCCCAGTAGAATTTCCAAGGGAGGTAATCTTCAATTTTACAAAACAAATCCTAGTAGACTTTCCAAGGGCGGTACTCATCAATTTTACTTCATAATTGGCCTACATTCGTTGCCTGTTTATTTTTTTATCGGTGAAGAATACTTTGTTTCTGAGACGAGATATTTTTTCAGACCCGGACCTGCAACTTGTCTTAATCTAAACGTTTCGCTCATTTTCATCGAGTGTCGGACGTTTCTGGTGCTCCTAAATATCTTCCACTTTTGTACAATTATCTCATTCCTCGGTTGAAAGAAGTTGATTCGGAAAATGACCACTTCATACTTAGATGAAGTTTTTTCTGGAATTTAATACCAGCCATGACTTACGTATGCGAAACATGGAAATTAACAAACGAACTGAAAACCAGCGTAGAATCGAATAGTGAGCCATGGAAAGAGCAATGCTAGGGATAACTCTAAGAGATAGAAAAAGATCAACATGGATCAGAGGGATGACTAGAGTGAAGGCTATTATATAAATAAGTAAGCAACACAAATTGAGATCGGCTGGACATTTAGCAAGAGGAAATGACGACAGATGGAGCAACAGAGTAACCGATTGGTGCCCATGGGACAGTAGGAAAAGACCAGACAAGATAGAGGGAGTAGATAGAAAGGTTTGCCTCTAACACAGAGGTCAACGCGGTTGTGGTCGTCATGGAAGGAGATGGGAAATACCTTTGTCCAGCAGTAGACTCATAATGGCTGCTGCTGATGATGGTATGCGCATATCAATATCAATCAATATGAATCTCCTCCAAAGTAGCAATCCGAATGTCTTCATATGATTCTACCTTTGTTTCTGTCATCCCCATAAACCAATTACATTCACTAGTTTCTTCCCCTGAATCGTTATCGACCAGTTTTGTTCGATCAATTCAGACCCCAAAGCCCAACCACCCACAAGGAATTCAACCAAGCCAGCACCGTCCCTCACAACAACATTGCACACAATTGCGCCTTTTTATTTCGATTTGATTCATTCAAATTTCTTTTTGTTTTTACTTCTTTAATCTTGTTATTCCATGCATTGCAATTATGAAAGCTGATCTCAACACGCAGATTCCAACCGTTTTCGCAGCTGATCGGACGAGAAAAGCCCAAACGGGCAAGGAAGCAAAAATGAGCACATGTGCTTTAGTCTGTGTCTATTCAACCGTGCACTTTTCTCTTTGAAGACAATCACTTTGAATGGTCGATCTGTACAGAAGGATAGTCTTGCGTTGCGGGGTGAAAATAATCAGTCTATTCTCTTCATTGATTCGAAGCTGTGAGCAAAGTTTCAAGCACGAGTAGAGAGAGGGGGACAGAGAGAGACAGGGAGGGGGAGAGAATATTTCTCTAATGCTTCTCATAAAATTACAACTAAGTTTCACTTGTTGAAGTAAAAACAGGGGAGTGGCATTAATTTGCTACACTCGTACTAGTTCGTGAAAGGTACTTGAACTTCTATCTTCGGAGTCAAGTGGTCTTAATTAGTTATCTTTCTTCTTGTTTACTACGTTGAAGAATGAAGAGGCGCAGGGCAAAGAAAGAAACCAATCCTATTCTTTAGTCTTTGTTAATCTAACGATGCAAGCCTTCTCTTTAGAGACTCTCGTGAACGGTCGACCTGTAACGAAGAATGCTGAAATTCACGATTGACATATAACTGCATCGTATTTAAAGCTTTGCTCAAGGCAGTGTTTTCCGATCGTTTTTGTTCGTGACCCTTAATAATTTAATTAAAAATCAAATACAAGTATCAGATATGAACAGAATAGAGCATTTTTTAATTTCTTTCTTTTTTATATTGTTTAACTCTGACGAACGTCGACATGTACTATGAATGCCAATATCACTTTCTTTCAGACCAAACTGAAAACAATTTTCAAAGCATTCATAAGGAATATATGGAAGATGGGTGAAGAAAAGGGGATATTTCTTTATTTGTTATGTCCCACTACGTCACATTATTATCTTTAAATCAATTTAAGAAGATAAGATATCTTTAAAAAATAAATCATATTGTAAGTATCTTAACAGCTTTACATTATTGTTTTTAATCACTTGGAAACAAATAGTTTTATTACATAAAGAAATGTTGACCAATGTTGGCAAATGATGTCAAACGTTGTGTAAACAACGTCGCAGGTTTTGAACAGAGTCTGTTCTTTTTTTGTTTATATTGCTTTGCTTCATCATAGATCTTAAGGGTAAAAGTGAAACATTTACTAATGTAATTCAATGTAAAAAGAGATATAATTGGTTGTTATTGAAGGGCAAGCAATGGTCTCTACCCAGGAACTTAAGACTGATTTTCAAGTACGACTTCAAATGAGGACATGATAACGTCAACAAATGGTGTGAACAATACTGTAGTGTGAGCTGTTCAGCCTTGGTTGAATAGGTCTAGGAATGGAAATATGAATATTAATAATAAACCTTGAGGGAGGTCCGAGCCTGTTCTTAATAATGAAGAATTATTGCCAGAAGTGGCCAACGACCCATGAACGTGTTGGAAGCGTCTTCCAACACATCATTTGGATATGAAGTCTTGCAGAATCCTCCATATTCATCTTTGTACTGATTATGCTATGTTTAAGTATGTTGAACTTCATATCTGTAATAAGAAGTTTAATAATAGGGGAGCTATAATTCGCCCTTCTACTGAATTTGTGATCGCCATACCCAAAGAAATTCATGGAGATTGCCTATTATTATTAGTGGATCCTTGGTAAAAGATTACCGCTTTCTACTGTTTATATGATGCGTCATCTTACTATTCAAAAACGATATTTTACACGTAACAACCTAATATATATATATATATATATAGAGAGAGAGAGAGAGAGAGAGAGAGAGAGAGAGAGAGATCGGGGGAGAGAGAGAAAGAGACGGAGAGAGATGGAAGAAGGTTACAAGTAAGGATGTACACAATTTGAAATAATTAGATTAACGATACAACAGAAGACAATGTGGTATCAGATATAAATCAATAATTTGAAACAATGTTATTATTCAGCTTTTCCTAACCAAAAGTGTTTATGTTTAATGTCTATCTGAACTGGCCCAATGCATAGGATCATTAATTCACTTATCGGCATCCATCATTTTGTATTTTCTTGATCATTGAGGCCAAATCATTTACAACGACATCGACATGTTTGAAGTGTTTCTTTTTTATCGAATGAGTAGATATATCGAAATGTGGTAGAAATTTGGTCGTCTTCCGCCTCACAGGTTGGTCCGGATCATTTGGATCCCCCTAGATCAACGCCTGCCGTTGTGCCCTTATGCCAGACTAACCTTAGCTTTGTTAAAGGCGCCTGCTGCAGAGCGATGGTAATCAACAGTAGTCTTTTTCACTGCAGTAGGGGGTTCGATTCTCACGCAGTACCTCTGAACTGTTGCCCTGTGCCACATTTGGTAAATCTGAGTAAATAAGATTACGAGTTGCCCGGCTTTTGTGAATGAGCTAAGCTTACTTTATATCTTAGGTGCGCCTTTTCATGGGGTGATGCATAGCGACTGTGTTCAGTAAACTATTTCTATTGCGTACTGAGTTCGATCCTCACCTGGTCGCTCACACTTGTGGCTGCCTGCCAGCCTAAGCTTAGTAAATAGTTGTCTAACAATCAAATCACATTGAAGATACTAGTTCTGTTCTGATTCCCCAGCATTACACTTATTTTGATGTAATATTATATTCTTCATGCAATAAAAATTAAATCAAAACAGTATTAGTACGACTAATGTAACATTATTACATGCAGATGTGCACTGGTGGGTGCATACGTGTAAACAGAACATGCAGTCATAATAATGAGATGAAATACCGTTTGTTGTTGAGAAGTCTGCAGCTCTTGTTTATTTTTCGGCCGACCGAAACATCCAAACATTACATCGTCAAAACATCGCATATCAACATAGCAGTAATTATGTCACGTATTCACAATATAGACAGTATCATCAAAACATAGTAGTATTTGGAGTTTTGACAAAGAGAGAGTAAGGTCTTTATATATATATATCGAGAGAGAGCGAGAGAGAGAGAGAGGGAGGGGAGACAGACAGACCTGTCTTCTACACGAAACTATTTCTTAGTCCCTCCTCTCTGAGAGTGTACGAACGTGGCACCCCACAAGAAGGTGGGGTCGCTCGGAAGAAGATCCACAACACCAACTGACCTTTTTTCAATGAAAATCACCGGTTCTCATTAATCTCAAAACCAAAGTCCTTAAATTCAAATTCCACTAACACAACCCGCATCTCCACATCAAGGCCTTAATTCGTTCCAGATGACAGGCACTACCAATGGGCAGCTCAAGTAGATTTGAATGTCCCTCTCTCCCCATATGGTCAGTCCCATCGTAAAAAACTATCTCTCCAAGGTGCCACCCTGTCTGGAATTCGGAGTCCTTATCTGTTTTCAGGCCATCTAGCATTTCTTTCTTTCCCTTCTTTTTCTTTCATTTCTAACACCAGTAGAAATTAATCAATTCTCATATCAGAATTTAAAACTTGTTCAAACTGAAAATTCATACCTGAAGGCTTCCATACCCAATAACACCTGACTCTACCTCTTACTTAACACACCTTCCTGCTCTCCTATCCCACATTATATTACACTTATACAACTAATTTACATAGAAACAATAGCAACTATGGCACTGAGCGTTTGGAGGAAAATGTAGGACGTTTTCAAGGGTTCGATTTGATCTCGGGGGGGGGGGAACGGATGCGAGTTCGGATCAAGCCTAGGGTTCATCTTTTATTTGGCACTTTGATGGAACACCAGCTACTGTGGATAGCTCGTGGTCTTGTGCCAAACTAACCAACGCTGAATGGAAGGGAGCAAACTCTTGAGTCGTGATTAGTTAAGTCCCTTGGGAGAACGGAAGAATGAAAACAGGGGAAGATAATATTGCTCATACTAATACAACTAGTGTAAACAAACTTATCGGGGGAAATGAAGGGTAGGTTAGATTGGGTCGTCTGCCAACCGTAATGGTCTCGTAGCTCAATTAGTAAGAGCAGCTGGTACGGATAACCAGGCTTCCCTGAGGCTAAAGGGGTGTGAGCTCGAGTTTCACCGAGAGATCAACCTTTATTTCCGCGCTGTTTACTTAATACCCTTGACCGACGGCCTGAGCAGTTGCAATGGAAAGCAACTGAAATTAAGATCTAAAAGAATACCTGTCAAAAATTGCAAACGGATCATTTTCACGGAGGTCTCTTGCGATTATATTTGATACCAACCACCACGCACGGACACCTCCCCCCACCCCCCAAAAAAACAAATGCACCTACCCCCACATCCAACGCACGAACAGTCCACACGTATGCGCGTGCGGGGGAGCACTCACACATACATTAACACCACACAGCTTTTTTGTTTCGGAAAATTGCGCCGTTTCTATTTCTGCCAAAACATTGAGATCAAAATAACAAAGATTGGGATACTAGTCTGAATAATTATTGCAACACTTCCAACACGTTATCTCATAATTGCAGCCAATACCAAAACGGGCCGAAGAACAGATCGGCCGAAACGTTGTAATCAGACTAACAAAGATTAGGATGAGGATTGATAAACGTGCTTGTAGCTTTATTTCACTCCCTGGGTGTCGTGTGTCCAATCCTTGGGCTCTGCAGAAATTGAAGTCTGCTTGTAGCTTTATTTCACTCCCTGGGTGCCGTGTGTTCAATCATTGGGTTCAGCAGAAATTAAAGTCTGCTCATAGCTTTATTTCACTCCCTGTGTGTCGTGTGTTCAATCCTTGGGCTCTACAGAAATTAAAGTCTGCTCGTATTTTTATTTCACTCCCTGTGTGTCGTGTGTTCAATCCTTGGGCTCTGCAGAAATTAAAGTCTGCTTGTAGCTATATTTCACTCCCTGGGTGTCGTGTGTTCAATCCTTGGGCTCTGCAGAAATTAAAGTCTACTCTAAAGACGAATGAACAAAATCGAACATCAAAGGTGTAGCCGTTTTGGTTTCATTATTTCACGTAGATTAATAAAATGTATCACCATTTTCTGATAATCACTCGGATAAATAACTAATAACAATTAACAATCAGGAATATTTGTTAACCTTTAATGACTTTCGTGGCTTCCAAAGACAGTCTATACAAACCGCCTAAATATGTCCCATGGAAATAAGAACAATTTATGAAAATTCCTTTTGCAATTTACCCGGTGTCTATGAAGTTTACCAAACTTTCCCTGTTCGATATATTTTGACCCCTGAGATGAGTTTTTCCATTAATTTCTTTTCGTTTTCTGGAGGGAAATCAATTTGGACTGAAACTATCGAACGACCGGCGGATATGAGGAGAATATTTCGTTAGTCGGGGGGAAAGATGCCAAATCGAAAGATTAAGAGGGGAGATAATTCAAGAGTTGACAAGAGTTGACAGCCAAGGACTTGATCTATGTGATAGGCAAGTCTAGAATTCCCCCCCCCCCTATTTTTACTGTCATTCTTTTGGAAGGAAGTGTTGTGGAGCGGACCGGGTTGAAAGTAAGGGGAGAGTAAGTGGTACAGGGTGTCACTTGAAGGATTTCATGAGATTTTAAATCTGAATATGATTCGGAATTTTTACCAGGGCAGGCGAGACAGATTGGTTGATTATGTGAATGAATTTAATAACAAGGGATGTAAATTCATAACAATATGAATTGTTCCAATGTTGATATCCTTTGCTTAATGTTATCAATCGTTTTTTGTTATCTAAAAGACCTTGTCTCAACGTGATCACACTAAGCAGCTTCCTCCGTATTTAATAACATTTCTTACAGATCACCAGACGTTGTTTGTTTTCAATGCACTCTGTGTTGAATAATCAACTTGCATCTCATGAAGACTTTGTTGAAGGCATGAACCCAATTATTAAGTGCAAAAAATGTAAAAAGGCCCAAATTACCCATTCCGTTTAAGTGATTAAAATGAATTGATTATCAACATTTTTATAGCCTTTCTTTGACACTTTCATTCTTTACGTGGGTCTTCCTGACCAGGTTCCTCCATTTAATGACTATTTAATTGTTTTACGAGATTTTCTTTTCTTAAGAACGAATAAGAAAAGAAGATAATTGATCAATTTACACGAACTTCCTTTGACTCTAACGTTATTGATTTTGTGGCCAATAACATTTGCTTTGGTTTCTTTTACAGCTTCAAGTCAAGTCAGATTACAATCAATTCCTATTCAGTTCAGTTCACCCGTTGACTTCTGCTAGGGTCGTCGGGTGGATCTGAGAGTAGAAAAGGGCTAAAAGGGGCCTACTCCATGGTCTGTATGCAGGGCCTGCAGCAACAGTTGCTTTGTCATGTCATTCCAGTGGGCTTATGACAGATAGGCGGTGCCCATTTCCTCTCCAAGCTCATTATCGACAGCCATAAATCACTGATCACGGCGTTGATCGCCCTCAAATTTGGCAGTTGAGCCCCCTGGAGACCCTCCGTCTAGACTGTTAGACGCTGCCACAGCTATTTCTTTTTGTGCTGCTTACAGTGTAAACACCACGGAAGATTATTCAATGGACGTCAATGAATTGATTATCAACATCTTTTATAGCTTTTCTTTGAGACTTCAATTATTTCTCTCTCGCCGATTCTTCCATTTAATGACTTTAACTGTTTTACGAGTCTTTTTTTTATTAAAGAACTAGTTTACCCATGTCGTCAAAAACTGACGACAGTAAATGAATAATTTTGAAATCGCATTATCCTAAAAAGAAATATCAAAAACATAATGTTGCTCTGCATTTTGTCTTTATGTTCAACCAGAATGAACCTGCATTCTTTACGCAAAAAAATTAATAAATAAGGGAGACTTCTCTACAAATAGTATTTAATATTTATATCACAAAGGTAAGAGACAATCATTTATACATACATGTGTCGTATTATATAAGTAGATGACAAAGTAAGGACAGGAGAGGGTCGATCATTTTACACTTGATCTTCGGTGACAGTTCGAGTTTATTGCAGGTGTAAACACTCAACAAGTACATGTGTAGCGTTTTAATCCGGCAACCTTGGGACCTGATCATTGCCGGACCATAGAAATACTGAAGAAGAGAAACTGACCCTAAAGGAACTCCATTTGTAAACATATAGAATTATAACGATTTTTCGAAGTGTGCACAATAGAACGATATATGATTAGTATGATTTATACAATACAGTAATACTTCGGTTAGTGCTCTAGATACATTCCCAGAAATGCATCGCTAAACGAAACATCGCTATGCGGGGTCATTATAACAAAGCATCAATAGAGATATGAGCTTTCAGTACTTGGAATTACAGTTTTACAGTTTTCCACAATTCTGTGAACTTGTGGAGAGACAGAAAACTTTGCAAGATATCTGGGTGTATGTGGGATTATGCATTCATGTGAATCATATGTTCTTAATGTTAGCATACAATTATTATCATAATGTACGTACTGCTATCCCGCTGAAAATATCGTGTCAGCAATCATTTTAAAAGATGTGATGTTGTTGCGGAGCCTCAACAAGATGGTAGGATTTGTGCTGTGTATCTCATCTGGTAGCTACTTTCCAGATCTGATGAAATATCACTACATGATGATCGCTACATGATAGCATATTGTGCATGTGTTTGTTCTCATACACATGGCACATTAACTAAAATGTACTGTGAACATATGTGGGAAACTATCCATGATCCTGTCTTGTATCTTTATTTATTTCGGAAATTTGAAAAAGAGCGCTAGAGAGAATCAGCGCTAAACCGAGGATTACAGTATAAATTACATTGTAATAATAAATAAATATACCACCCCCCTTCCGCCCGCTCCCTCAGAGAAGAAACATTTCACATCAGGGCTTTAAAAAAAACGTCTTCAATAGACGTCAAAGAATCGATCATCGAGATATTGTATAGCCTTTCTTTGATACATTGACTGTTTTTGTTTCTCTCGTGGCTTCTTCTATTTAATGACTATTTAAATCTCTTAAGAATATTCTTTTCTTTTTAAAGAATAACGAAGTAAGAAGAGAAGAGAATCAATCGTTTTACACCAAATTTCTTTTCATCTATCGTTATTGATTTTGTAGTAAATAACTTTGTGGTTTCTTCTACAGCATTAATAACGAATACATAAGATTACACTTAATTCAGATGAATTAGGTTGTTACACATGAAGTGTCGTTTTTGAATTGTAGAATAAAGTATGGTACAAGCAACAAACAGCTTGTTTCTACTAATAGTGTGTGAAACGTTTTGGCGTCCTTCTCTCAGCTGACCTCTTCCACGTAGCAGCAGGTGAAGAAAAGGGGGTGAAATGAATTCTTAGCTGAAGTAAACAGAAATTAAATGGACAAGAGATTTCACTTAAAGTGACAAGAACAAATAAACTTACATAGAAATGAGGTAAGTGTTTTTATGCACTCGGGATGTTTGTCTCTGATCGTTAGTTGTTATTGGGTGTCACCCTCACACGCATCTTGTCACTTGAAGGTGTGAAGACGTCCTGCCAAAGACACTTGAGAATTTCTCATTCTCTGGCTACAAATGGCATTTTCGTTATTGATTGTCTCGATACACGGCCATTGGTAGCGACAAGAAAGCATTGTTTGACTTCATCATCAGCTTACATAGGCGACATATACATATTAGCAAAGTGACACAGATATAAAAAGCCTTAGATAGATAGTTATGCGCAGACTGAGATAGAAAAATAGATAGATAGATAGATAGATAGAAGGATTTGTCTAAATAACTTTGGTCTATAATCACTTTTGTCCCAACAATATCTCCAACAGTTCTCAATGAATTCCAATGGCATTTTGTCGAATGGTTGACTATGGGATAAGAGAGAATTGATGGGATATTGGGGTGGATTCAGGGATTTTCTCGATTGAGAGATATTTTTGTTATTAAAGTTTGGGACTGACCCTGGACTTTATTTCCTCTCAGAGTGATTTATACAACACTGATATTTGCTAAAGCGATGTAGACGAAAGTACCCTAACCAGAACAGACTAAGATAGATAGATAGATAGATAGATAGATAGATAGATACCCTAGTTAATACCCGTGAAAAGATTCACGGATATATTTGAATTTCTATGAAACTGTTTTCTAAGAAAGAATAATAGCAAATCTGTTTCAGTTGAAGAGTCCGTAGTTTCAAATGGTGGGAAGGAGGTACTTTTATCAGAAAAGATGTTACCCCTGAGTGAGAGAGTCAAGTGGTACGGACAGCAAACCAAGAAAATCACACTGTCCATTATATATGGACAGACTAAGATAGATAGATAGATAGATAGATAGATAGATAGAGTTTGTTCACATCTCTCTATGTTTATTTCCATCTTTCACTTGTACTCGGTGTTATGGGAAGGTGAAGTCGGCAGTCACGTTATTTCATGCGACGATTTTCTTTATATGTTAGGGAAATATTAGAAGTGTTTTCTAAGTTTGCTCTGCTATTTATTGCCCAACGGTAGTACGTCGTTTACAAACCCTAGAAAAGTTAAGAAACTTTGAAAATAACATTCACATGTATTTGCAGAAACGTATATATCAGTCGACGTTTGAACGGTTGACTTTCGTTTCTTGCTCGACACAGACAAAACCATTTTTGGAAATGGTAGTCACTGATGTTGAAAGAATGGGTTTATTACGAGAAGCCAAAAGGAAGAAGACCGTGGCTTGATTCAGGACAGCCTTCATTATCCCAACTTAAACCGAAGCTACTGGGGGAAGGTTCTTCTCTCTGTTTGGTAGAATTGAAACATAATACTTTCTTACGAATTACTGGAACCTGGGCAGACTGTTATTGAACAAGGCTAGTGAGCAATAGGCACGTTTGAATGATGCATTGGAGCAGAAAACAACTTATTCCAGAACAAGGAAGTTAGTTTGTATTATTGCTGCATGTAAATCCCGTCACCATGTTGCAATTCAATAACGGAACTTGAATGTGCAATTCTTCTGCATTCAAACTATTACAGGATTCACTCCATGCATCATGTCTTGTCTGGTCAGTGGCTCCAAAACTTTCAACATATAAACACTTCAGCGATAAATTAATCGAATCAAAACAGAATCGTTCTTTTATGATGGTATACCCAGTATTATCTGAATGGTGGTGTAACGTCATAGAAACCAAGGGAAATAATTTGATCACTAAATAATGATGTTATGGCTTTATATGAATAAAAGACTTTATCAAAAATGCTGGAAATCTCTACATCATCCTCATAAGGTGAAAGGTGGCACAAGGCCATATAAAGCCAAGGGAAAATACTTTGATGACTGAATAATGATGATA
>VCCN01000200.1:208311-222481 GCA_006491835.1 Architeuthis dux | reverse complement strand
TATTCCGAGTTTGGATTTATGATTATTAATACATAAATAAAAGTATTGTTCATACATTTAGATGAAATTTACTTGAGTGAAAATCTAATGTTTTGTGCTGGTATCTCAAAAACTTTAGAAGACATTAATGAAATAAAATTCATTTTATTCTTTACAGTATTTGATTAGAATCCTTTAAAATGACATTTTCTTTTACACTAAATAGTAAATAAATAATATTTTAAAGAATAATGAACCAGGTCTGGTTAGTCACTCAATAGAAACCGTCACGTGACCAAGAAGAATCCTTCTGAATGAGCACAATTATGTTGTTAAGATCGTCGCCAGCGAATGTTAACAACACTGCTTTGTGTTCGATATCTTCGCTGATCTTTTCTGTGACCAATAGCTGGTAACCCATGTCTTCCATCTGTTGATGTTGCCTTCCGTTTTGTAATCGAAAATAGTGGGGGATACATGTTTTTGCACGCGGGTCGGCAGATTTCTTTGTTGTTTTTTTCCCCTCGCGGCCAGAGTTACGGCGCGTTTGTTGTTTTTTTTCGATCACATCCTCGTCGCCAAATGTAATATTCTTGTTGTGTTTGTTGTTCTTTCTGTGGTAGTTGTGTAAGATTAGAATGCGTTTGATTTGTAATCGTGTTTAAGCGTGTTAAGAAAGGATAAAACGAAAGTTACATGTTGATCAGAGCTATGCTTAAGTTGGACTGAGCCTTCCCCGTTCCTACTTCCGGTACGTGTTTTCTGGGACCGGAAACGGAAGTAGGGCTGCTGGGTGCTTGCTTCGGCATGTTTATTGATTTAACATAACATACATATGTATAAACATTATAGTCACTAATGGAACCTCAGAGCTTGTATTTAGCATATTAGTTTTTGAAAATTCCAAAACCTTTGAAATTTTAAGCAAGGAATTTGATTTACAATGTAAGTATACTGCTAAACTGGACCCTTATTTTGGGCTCATCAGGATAACAGGTTACATTTAGCTGTTGTAATGGAAACTAAGCGTGTCTATAAGGATGTCTGTTGAGAATAGTTGTAATTCAAGTATTATTACCACCCGTTTTTCTGGTTGGTTGTTGAGTCAAGGAAGATTGTTGATTTCAAACTAGAGGAAATTATTGCATCAGGACTCATATTACGATTAAGTATTTGAAAATTCTAGAAGAACATTTTTCAACTTTTTTAGATGCTGGTTCACTGTAGCAATGTCCCAACAAATCTAGATTTTTAAAAACATCAAATTTTAAGATTTTCACATTTCAAATGCAAAATCCAGTAAAAATTTCTCGATTTCCCAAAAATGTGGGGACTTGAAATCTGTTGTGAAATCCCCTCAGATATTTTATATTAAATTAAATATGATCCAAGAGTTCATGATGTGATGATTTTCAAATAAGATATGATTCAATAAATACATAGTTCAAATCCATTATCTCTTATTAGGGCCAAAGGCCTCATATAGGCTTTCTGCAGGTGGGTTTTCAGCTAGTTTGCAATAATGAAATAAATGAGAAATGTATCAAATAACAAGAAAATTCATAATTTATTTAGTATTTGAAAATGACCCCCAAAATGTTTTCAGGAAGGGGATCGATTTACAATTCGTGCTAAATTGTACACATTTCTTGTGTCCGCTTTTTTGTTTATTTTCTGTAATCAAGTTTTGTTTTCCAAGATCATAATATATCACATTTTAATTTAAAAACAAATTAATTTAAACACTATCTGATTTCCATCTAGAACGTGGGTACTTTGGTATCATTCATATAGCGGGGCTGAGTGTAAAGGGAAGAATAACTTTGTTTAATGTTATGTTAAAGGTACATTTCCGAGATCGTGAAAAAAAATTATAAACGTAACAAATATCACTTTTCGTTCTCACCGCTCTTCAATGAGTGAAGTACGAAAGTTCACTCTAGCAAAATACGCGAGAGACAAAGGACGCCATTGTCATGCATCGCAGTAAATCCTAATTCATCCCATCCCAAATACAGAAACCACGAAAATTTATACATTCGATCATCTTGTAAGTATTTGAAGCTTTATTTTACCAATTAACTTGAACAAATAGTAACAAACTCTGCCTTTTCGATGACCGCTCCATATTCGATTGTACACGTACTACCTCTGTCCCATAATAGTTGTTACATTTGCATATAGAAATGTTTATAGAAATGTAAGAACAATTATGGGACAAGTAATTTCATACATTCATTCAGCCACTTTATTGTTTATCGTTAATCCATGTTGAATAATTGAATAACATTTGTTGGCGATAGGTACATCCCAGAGTAAATCCATATTCATAAAAACATCTAGAAATATCTTGGGAAGATTAGCGTCCGAAATAATGAGACACAAACGATGATTTTAATAATTAATACAATGTTTCCTCACCTTAGTTGATGTGATTTCTGAATTTAAAGATTTGTAATTTAAATTTACGAAACGGCATGAATACAAATTAAACGAAAGAGATTTTGATTTTTAAATTGACGTTAGGGTTAATGTTAAATTTGAATTTTAAATTAAAATTTACAAACGTACGTGATCCTCAAAACAAAGGTGAAAACATACGCGTAAATTTCACGCATGCGCAATAATATACAATAATATAACTCCTGGATGTCAGGCGATAGTATAATAATTCGGTCGGTAAGTTTTCGATTTATTTTCTTCTTATTGTCTTTAACTGTTTTTAGGTGTGGACATGAAAACTATCGTCTATTTTAGCATCCGAAACAAATTTCTGATCAATTACCTCCCTTGGATTGTTTTTACCCGTCCTCCTATTATAATCATTCGTGTTTTATTTCCATAAATAAAGATAATGCTGTTCAAATGATTGAATTGGGGGCGGGGGGGTATTCAAAATAAATCTTGCATATCTTTTAGCTTGTTTGTTTCTACACAAAAAAAAATAAGAAAAAAACAACTTAGAATTTGTAAAACATAAATAAATACTATAAAAAAGGTATTTTATTGGATATAAAACAAAATAAATAGTTTGAACAGCATTATTCGATTGTACTTAACTCATACTACCTCTGTCCCATAATAGTTGTTTAATTTGTAGAAATAAAAACAACAATAATACAAAGATAAATATGAAAGAATCATTTTTGTTTTAATGTATTTTATTCATTGATAATCTTTGGTTTGACGGGTCTAAAATACGGTAGCATAAAACTGGCTTTAATATTGGCTAGATTTTTCAAAGACTGGCTTTAAAAATGGCTAAAATTGATTTTCCATTTGACTGTATCATTTTTTCTTTTTTACCATGACAATCATATATGAATCAAATCTTAAAAAAGATCTCAGACACCAAATGTTTGATTATGAATTTTCAAACTAAAAAATAATAGCAGACAGCTGAAAAGTCGTAATAAAAAGCAGTGAAAACAGAAGAGAAACTCAAAAGCACAGTGGGACTCTATAGGTTGATATAGGAAATGGTAATGCTTGCTTCAGAACTATCCTCTGTTTTGGTTAGATCGGCAAGACGACTCGCAAATTCTGATGAATTAATAACTTTTTCTATTGTACTTGAGCTTAGTGCAAATATACGTGGAATATCAAGATCTACAACGATGTCTAGCAAAATATCAAGGTATCCTTTACATACAGGATATTCTGATGACTCTACAGTTACTGGCAAATACACTTGAATGCATTTCCCAGTTGTACAGTTGGATGCCATTTTATTGAAAGATGTCCAGGGGCCGAGCAAAGGTAATTCTTTGCCATCTAATTAAAAAAGCAGAGACCCTGCATTAGACTATTCTACATCTTTTCTGAAACATGCATTACGTTCCTCACGTGAATTCTCATTGTAGCTATAATTTGCCATGGGAGGAGGTCCAACACGTCTCCCAATATAGTACGGTGCTACCTCTGCTGGCTCACTGTCTATCCGGTCGCAGATATCATGTTGTCATTTCTTTGTGACACGATTTGAGCAATAGACTCCTTCTCTTCTTTAGTTGGTAGTTGAAACACAGTCATGTTTGTATTGTGAGTGGTGCCTGCACCAATAGGTATTCAGCCAAGAAGAAAGCTATAATTCTTAGATTAGCTTGTTGCTTATGCTTTTTAGATCACCTAAAAGACAGAAGGAAAGCAGTTAGTTTGGGTTTCTTACTTGGCAGAAAAGAACTTGCAAAACGTCTTGTTCTTCTTTCAAGATCAGTCTCAGTAACTTGCAGTTTTGCTAGAACAAGCTTTATGTAGCAAGACTGATGATAAAAACATCAGCTGAAAATATATTGTGAGATTGGCCAATCAAAATAATATCTACACATTTCACTGGTTGGTAAGAACAATGTGAGCGATCCTTCATGTAAATTTATTTCCTTTCCACAAGGCATACACTTATAAAGCAGTGATGTTTAACCTGCAAAATATTTCTTGCTGTACGTCCACCAGTTGCTTCTTAAAAAAGCAGTAACTTATTTCTCAGTTTCAGAGCTATTTTCAATTTCCTGTGCATTAGTATCAATAGTGCCGTTACTTCTTATGTAGCAACCACTGTTACTTTCAAACTCAGTCTGACACCTTTTGTGAACCTCTCCTAATGCCTCCTCCATATCGTTAATTGTATTGTAAACTTCTGTGAAATGATGTTTAGGCTCATGGATTGGAATGTCTATCCTCGACCATGTTTCAGCATCGGCTTTACATCATCTCCAGCCTTTCTCTCCTAGCTTTTGCGATTTTCCCTTTGCTCTGATAACACCATTGCATATAATGCAGGGCCTTCAGATTTTTCTAGTTTCTGGACTCGGAAATGGTTATGAAGCCTGCATGATTGATCTATTTGGATTAACCAAAAGATTATTAAACCAATGTTATTTTACTGCTTGAGGTACAGCATGTATAGCTTCATAAACGTCATACAAATAATATTATTTCATATCAATCTCTTTACAATCCATTTCGAAATATTTATAATTGATATTTTTCAAAGAAACGAGCAGAGGAAGATAATCATTACTTACATTTAACAAGAACCCGAGAAGAACAGATTTGCAGAGTGACGCCATTTAATCAAGTGTGAAAGACTGATTCAGAAGGAAAAAAAATGTCATGATCGAAAAATAGAAATTCTACTATATTTTGTCAAACTATACATCATTTGATAGGTCTTACTTTGTTCTATCTAAATATGTATTTGTATCTGATTGTGACTTATATGTCCGAAGATACCAACATTTGAATGAAAATTCAGTCCCTTTTGATGATGTCATCAATTATAAGACTTCCGATAATTTCTTGAAATGTTGTCATTGGATAGGTCTTCGCACTATCTAGATATGCAATTTGTATCTGGTTGATACTTATATGTCGAAAGATATCAACATTTTAAAGAAAATGTCGGCCCTTTTGACAGCATCATCAATCGTGTGTTCTGGTCTTAAATTAATCCTCATTACCCAGAGTCATAATTTCACCTTTAAAAAATTAGGTTAGCCAGTTGCTTAGATGGTAGGGCTTCTGGCCCTGTATAACATACATAGAAAGGTGAGTTATATATCTGATGTAAATATATGCCAGCAAAACAGTAGAGTTTTGGGTAAGACAAATTACAAAGAACATAGCTATGCTGCTATGTAATCTTTAGTTTCCATAGATTACAATGGCTTACTCAACAATTTACTCCCTCTGAGACTGATGTTTGATTTGCCTCATAACAATTGTTTCTCTTTCTTGGCCTGCCTGTGGATGATTTGTAGTCTGTGTTGCTACAGAAGTTTCTGGCATCCAGTTCAAACTCTTCATACCTATCCTGAAGTGATTCCAGAAACCTTTCCAGAGAATCAGTTAGATCCACCACTTCCTTCAGGTCAACTTCAACTCCTTGAAAAGTTTAATTTGTGCTGTTGAACCGTGCAAGAATTCAGTTCCTGATCTTGGCCATCAGAGCAGTTTCAAGACTGTCCATTTTGTCTGCTAACATCTGCGCTTCATGTCTTGCTTCAGGTGTTTATTCCAAGTCACTTTCAATAGTTCTGAGGGTATTTTGAATGCAGTTGTATCCATATATGAGGGCTTCAGTAGCATCAGCTCTTTCTGATCAATGAGTGTCTGACAGGGACTTCAGTTAGTGCTATTTTATTTCCTTCCAAAGACTTCATTAAATTTGACCATCTGTGTGTTGACACAGAAAAAACAGTATATAACCTTTGTATGACACCAACATAACTATTTCTTAAGTCTAGCTTGCTTTCCTGTATAGTGACCGGTCATATTGCTAGCATTGTTGTAGGACTGCCTTCTGCAGTCTTCAAAATTAATACCTTTTTCTAGAAATTCTAGCAGAGATGTAGACAGTACTTCAGCCTTTTGAGAGCCCATTCCAGGGAAGTTAAAACCTTCCACTTTCAACATTGATTTTGTATAGAGGGAACTATTGGAGAAAATAATGAACTATTTTTCATAGTTCATTATTCTTGTTTGTGTATTTACATAACTCCTTTTATTGAGGAAACCATTCCAATTACTGTAGACCCGAATTACAAACAGTAATTTTATTAAAAACAATTGAAGGCATTATAATGAAATGAATTCCAAGCAGTAATTATTAATTGATTTATTATTAAAGAAACCATTTTTTTGTGTAATGGGGGGCCAGGGGCAATTGCCCCCTTCGAAATCTGGCCCTGAATACTGTCCTGCTTGAGATATTCTTTTGTTATTTCTATTCATTATCTCTCTTGATTGTTGCAGATATATTCCTCTTTGAATTGCAAGCCGCTGTTTTTGTGGGACATTTTTTTCTTATAAAACCCCCAAAAGTGAAATTCTTTTTAAAGAAAGTTAAAGTTTATTTAAAATGTTAGAGTTTCTATCTTTTTTCTAATGTTGATATTGCGTAAAGGAAACAAACCAGAGGAAATAAGTAATGTTTGCTTAATTTCTTTTTCTTTGAAATACAAATTTGCAGAACGATTTTTATGAAATTTTGAATTTTATCTTTTATCATTATCGAAAAATTTTCTTTTTTAAAAAATATTTTATCTTTTATAATCAATTTCCGTTGCTACTAAAAGCTGCATCGATCTGCCAAGGCTCTAAAATATTCTAAATTCCAATGCCTGGGCACTGAAAGATGCTAAATTCAAATGTGTTCATACATTTGAATTTGGTTTTTCCAGTGCCGGGCACCATCTGACAGCTTTAAATGTTGAAATAAAACACATTTATATGATTGAATGTTTTTTTAAATTTAGCCTCCTTAAGTGCCCGGGTGTTGGAATGAAGAATTCTCCAGTGCCCGGACAGCCTTATTTTTTAGCTATGTTTTTAACTTTTGTTTGAAGTGAATCTTAAAATTTATTATCTTTTATTACCTGGATGAATGAATACTTTGAATTTCAATATTCAATCACTAGAATATATTTTAAACAGCCAGATATTGAAATTTAGCCTCTCTTTCAGTGCCTGTGGTCGGACAGCCTCTGAACACTTTCAATGTTAAAATAAAACATATTTAGCATTTTTCTTTGTTCGGACGTTGAAATGGACAGAGCCCAGACAGCCTCATTTCAACTTTAAATTTTGTCTGATTTTTAAATTTCAATATTTGACCACTGAAATGTCTTAAAATGAGAAGACATTGATATTTAGCCGCCTTTAGTGTCCAGATGTTTCGATTTAGCATCGTCTAGAGATATTTAGCATTCCCAGCTTTTAAATTTGAAATAAGATGTAGTTTTGTGTTCAAATGTCAAAATCTACCATATTTATGTGGATGAATGATAATTGCAATTTTGATCCTATTTCATTTCTTTTTGCTTTTCGTCACTTCAACGCCTGTTCCCAGAGACGCATCAGCCAAAGCACCAGAAATTTGTCCTTCAATCTTTTCACAACATGGGGAAGTATGTCGATTGATATGAAGTGACAGACAGGGAGACTAGGCAACATTGTAATAGAGGCAAAAAAAGAATGGAAATATATTAGCGGCAAGAAAAATTGTCTTGTTGAACAAATATCTAATTATCTCCTCTTGAACATAACATTACACTAACTGTTTTCTACTTATGTTTCTTTTTTCGCTTCTTCCTTTCTTCCACTTGAACACATATAACATTACATCAAGTCTCTTCTACTTTTTTCTTTTTTCCTTCTTCCTTTCCTCCAATTGAACACATATAACATTACACCAACTGGTTTCTACTCATATTTCTGTTTTCCCTTCTTCCACTTGAACACATAAAAGATTACACCAACTGTTTTCTACTTCTCTTTCTTTTTTCCCTCCTTCCCTTCATTCACTTTTACCCATATAACATTACACCAATTGTTTTCCCCTTCTTCTTTGCCTCCTCTTGACCACATAATATTACACCAATTGTTTTCTACTTTTTTCTTTTTCCTTTCCTTCCTGCACTTGAACACATGTAACATTACACCAAATTGTTTTCTACTCATATTTCTTTTCCCCCTTCTTCCTTTCCACCACTGGAACACATAAAAGATTACTCCTTATTGTTTTAACAGGAATATAATAGAAACCTGCAACCAAAACTGTCATAAACGGTCAACATTGGTTTCTTCAGTTTTACAGTTGGGCTGACTATGTATATATCAGGCACATAGGCTGCATGATGGAGTTAGAGGGCTGAAAATATAAACAATGATTTCTTTTGAGAAATTTTCCTTGCAAATTCATTCTTAATTTGTGTCTGGCAGCATTCACACTAGTTTTTTAAAAAATTCAGACTTATTTAATGATCACTTCCCAAATCTGCCAAATAAGATGTAGGAGAAGTGACTCATTCCAACTTTTTTCAATTCTTAAATGATCACCCTCAACACAATTGCTGCCAAATGTTGGTCACAAGTCAGTTTCTATTGAGTGACTAAGTAGACTTTTTTATTTAGTAACTGAACATGAAATGTGTCACATTTTGTGTTCATATAAACACAAACTGGGTTGTTTTAATTGTTATTGCAAATAATGCATGAGTTTATTATTTTCTTTAATAATGCCTCTTCTTTATTCACAGATATTGCAGTGAACAATTGATGTGCCAAATACTCTAATCGATTTGATGTTGAAGATGAGAATGAAGGCAGAAACCATTTTTTGACCAAACATTTACCCATATTCTTGGCAGTTGCAGGATTATGCATTTTCACATTTCAAAACATGTTTGCATACACACACAATCTTTTGCAGTGTGCGGATCATCATTTTCACTGGCATCAATTTTGAGAATACAAATCCCAAGAGAAACTGATGAGAAAATCAACTCCTGTCAAGTGTGTAGATCAGCATTTTCACACAGTACAATTTGAAATTTTCCTATGCTAACAACTAACCTTTTTCTCGCATTATCAGCATTTTCACTGAATTTACATTTGTAAGTACATATGCATACACTACTGCAGATAAAGCCTTTTTGAGCAAAGTGTGGATCAGCCAATTTAAAAAGTTCAGTTTAGGAAAGCAAGCATGGAAACTCATACTGGAGAACAACCTTACTCTTGTGGTTCAGCATTTTCATGTAATACAATTTTGACGAAACACATGCAAACACACACTAGAGAGAAACCTTTCTCTTGTCAAGTGCGTGGGTCAGCATTTGCAACAAATTTGCAATTGAATTGTCACATGCAACCACACACTGAAGAGAAACCCTATTCTTG
The DNA here is from genome assembly GCA_006491835.1 of Architeuthis dux. NCBI lineage: Eukaryota > Metazoa > Mollusca > Cephalopoda > Oegopsida > Architeuthidae > Architeuthis > Architeuthis dux. Next base: position 212,821 of record VCCN01000200.1, on the reverse strand, counting down.
TCAAGTGTGTGGGTCAGCATTTTCAGAGAATTCGCATTTGAAGAAACACATGCGGACACACACTGGAGAGAAACCCTTCTCTTGTCAAGTGTGTGGATCAGCATTTTCAACAAGTTCACATTTGAAGAAACACATCCGGACACACACTGGAGAGAAACCTTACTCTTGTCAAGTGTGTGGGTCAGCATTTTCAGAGAATTCAAACTTGAAAACACACATGCGAACACACACTGGAGAGAAACCCTTCTCGTGTCAAGTGTGTGGGTTAGCATTTTCAGAGAATTCGGATTTGAAGAAACACATCCGGACACACACTGGAGAGAAACCCTTCTCTTGTCAAGTGTGTGGATCAGCATTTTCACAGAATTCGGTTTTGAAGAAACACATCCTGACACACACTGGAGAGAAACCTTACTCTTGTCAAGTGTGTGGATCAGCATTTTCAACGAGTTCAAATTTGAAAACACACATGAGAAGACACACTGGAGAGAAACCCTTCTCTTGTCAATTGTGTGGGTCAGCATTTGCACAGAATTCAAACTTGAAAACACACATGCGAACACACACTGGAGAGAAACCCTTCTCGTGTCAAGTGTGTGGGTCAGCATTTGCAGAGAATGCAAATTTGAAGAAACACATGCGGACACACACTGGAGAAAAACCTTACTCTTGTCAAGTGTGTGGGTTAGCATTTTCAGAGAATTCGGATTTGAAGAAACACATCCGGACACACACTGGAGAGAAACCCTTCTCTTGTCAAGTGTGTGGCTCAGCATTTTCAGAGAATTCGGTTTTGAAGAAACACATCCGGACACACACTGGAGAGAAACCCTTCTCTTGTCAAGTGTGTGGATCAGCATTTTCACAGAATTCAATTTTGAAGGCACACATGTTAACACACACTGGAGAGAAACCTTACTCTTGTCAAGTGTGTGGATCAGCATTTTCAACGAGTTCAAATTTGAAAACACACATGAGAAGACACACTAGAGAGAAACCCTTCTCTTGTCAAGTGTGAGGGTCAGTATTTTCAGAGAATTCAGTTCTGACGAAACACATGCGAACACATTCTGGAGAGAAACCTTACTCTTGTCAAATGTGTGAATCAGCAGAAACACATGTGGACACACTGGAGAAACACCTTACTCTTGTCAAGTCTGTGGATAATTTTCAGTATTGTTGAAACACATGCGAACACACACCGGAGAGAAACCCTACTCTTGTCAAATTTGTAGATCAGAATTCGGATATGAAGAATCACATCCAGACACACTGGAAATTAAATCATGTATATTTTCCATTTTAATTATTTTCATTGGTTTTCTTTTATCCGATTCTTTGGGTAAGATTTATTAAACAAATCAATACATTCACACTGCTGACAGGCTGGATCCAAAGCCTGATACTGAACCATCTGCTTGAAAGATATAGAAAAGTGAATCATCTGACTAGGCAACACAATGCTAGTCTTCCACAGTCCAATAGTGATGTTCTTTAGCTAAAGGGTGGCACAGTAACAGCTGCCATGGTTGGATGACGACTGATATCTGTCCAGAATTCACATGTTCCTGGTAGACCCTTACCACTCTTGCCTGAGAAAAACCTAGAGTAGTTGCCACCCCAGATATAGAGTGCTTCATTTCTGTGGTGAAACGGTGTTAAATCCTGTCCGTATCCCATGGCTGCCACAACTACAATACAACAGCTGCACTACCTCATTACCTATTAAATCACATATACATCATATGGCTATGTCCATTTCTGCAAGTGGGGGAGGCTAAATCATCTAATGTACTGCTGTCTCCAATTGTTTGGCATTTCAGTTTACATGGAAATAAAATGGTTAGATATGTATTGAGTATTTCATTAAACTTTGTCTACTTTTCATCTGATTCAAAGAATGGGAAAATAAAATATTAAATGATAATTATTTTTGTTGCTTTCCAAAAAGACAAAATTACCATGAAACAAGAGAGGTAATTAGTGTACACATAGCTCCACTTTTTAGCCAGAAATAAGAACACTCTAACACCCTCCTCAAAGTATACATTTTTTTGAAGTCTGTAAAATTTGTTGAGTTGCCATTTTGAATTTTGTTTACTCTACAAAATAAGTCCTGTTGAATAAAATCAAAGCAGTTGATGGAAGCAGATATCTCTGGCCATGGAGTAAAGGGTAGCAAGCTAGTATTGCATAACTGTACTACTGAAGTGAATTCAATCTTTAATGAATGCTCTACATTTCTAAGCTTGTGGAATCATCCATTAGATATATCCTATCCAATAAGCTGTGTTTTTGTCTCGTGCTTATTTGATTGTTAAATGTGAAAGCAAGTGGTTCCCCACATCAAAAATGAATTAATAGATGTGTTGTTCTTAATTAATGATGATATTTTGAATTATTAAAATTAAAACTTAAAAGAACAAGATTTACTAATATTTCAAATTAAATTTGAAATAAGATAGCAAATTCTATAAAACCATGTAATTTATCGATTTTTAGTGATTAATTAGAAAATATAATCTTTTACACATACACAATCTATACTTTGTTTCCCTTAAAAGGGTCGGGAGTGAACTTTTCTTTATAATATTCGTGGAGTGGAGTTTTTTCCCATTTTAGGGGTCAATCTTTCATCCATTTAGAGTCAAATTTCGGGGATTCCCGTTGAGTAAAATTCAAGGGTGAACTTTTTTGCCCCTTTTATGAAATCTCTATAAAATATTTGTTTTCCTGTTTTCATATTGTCAATCTGTAGCGTATCCCAATATAAATTATATATATATATATGCATGACAAAAGTATTTACTAGGAAAATACTGACCATCGGATTACAGCTGTAACGGCTACTTACAGTTTAATGACTGACCCTACAGAACTAACGATGCTGTTTTTTTGCAATGTGGCTAAGAGAAAACTTGCAGCCTAGGTCATCATCATCATTTAAACATTAAATATACACAATACAGACACAGTACGAAATGTTTGTTCCTAAAAGGGAGGTTAATGAATAAGTGACATATCTTGCCTTTTGTTGGGCTGTGATCATTAAAAATGTCCGAATTTTCAAAAGAGAACTGTGAACAATGCCGTACACAAACTAAGGGACCAATTTTGCATAAATTTACCTTGTAAATTGAAGCCACCCTTTAAACCTATTTTGGGCGGGGAATTTTAAGCATAATAACAAGTACATGTTTAGATTTTCAGCTCTCTAGCTCCATTTGTGTGGCCTCTAAGCGCAACACATCCAGACCGACTTAAAAACTGAAGAAACATATATTGAAGTTGACAGTTTTGGTTAACAGTTTCTAATTCTATCTCGATGCAACTCCAAGAACTTTATTACACGGAATATTTCAATATTATTAATTGTATTAAAATAATTATCATCAAATAAATTGTTTACATAAAGTTAAACCAAGAAAAATCCTTCTGAATGAACAAAATTATGTTTACTTGTGAAATAAAATTATATTCGGGATTTATTGTATAAATTATGCATTTATATAATTTAGGCTTTTGGATTGTGTATTTCTTGCATAAAAGACATTCTTTGGCAAAGTATAAGGGTACTTTTAATTTAATGATAATTTTAAAATATTTCCTTTGATAAAGAATTTAATGTGTTTAGAAAACATAAGTAATGTTTAGTTTTTGGCTTGAAGTGTTTTCAATTGCATATGGGAATACTCAAAAAATGTATCTTTACATGTATGTGTGTGTGTATGGCCATATCCATGTGTGTTTATAATATGATATTTTTGTTCATCAATATCAAAATAAAATCTGTAATTATTTCTATGAATTTCATTGTGTCCTTTATTTTGAATGAATGTATGTGCCCGAGTTCAAATACCTTTTAATCAATAAAATACCCTAAATGATTGCATTGTTATTGTTTTTGTATGTAATCTACTCTTCTAAATAAATGACACAAATCCTTTCCAATCATCAAGTTCTACAGATGATGGGAATAAACAGAAACTAAAAATCAACCAACTTCTCCAAAATGTCTTGTTTGTTAATCTACTATAATAATGAACAGTGTGATTTTCTTGGTTCTCTGTCCGTAACCATGGACTCTTCCACTTGGAATTAACAAGTTTGCTGATAAAACTATCTCCTATCCACCATTTTAATCAATGAACTCTTCCACTGACATGAGTTTTTAGTCTCTTTTATTTAAATCATCAAATAGAATTCAAACAGAGCCTCCCCCGCTGTCGAAAGTTTGCTGTTCAGCAGTTTTTTGAAAAAAAGGCAAAAAGTGGCAATAGCATTCAGCTTTTGTTTCATAGTGAGCCATTATGGAGACAGCGCCGCACAACATCTTCCTCTCTTCTACACACCAGTCTCCTGTACCTCCCACCACCACGACATCCGATGATTCAGCCATTTTGGGGGTTTGGGGACGATCAAAAATATTTCCATTATAAATTAATGGCAATTGCTTCTTCACTTTACATCATTTCGGCTTACAAAAGGCTTTTATAGCAACGCTCTATTT
>VCCN01000200.1:181289-207883 GCA_006491835.1 Architeuthis dux | reverse complement strand
TGTGCAGTAATACGTGAATAAAACAATAATTGAAAACTCTCCTCTATCGGATTTTGGAATGTGAGTGTAACTGGGGTCAGACGCACATGATTTGAGATAGGGTAAAGAATTCAAAGGAACCGTCGTCCGGATGTAAGACTTGGGATGAGGAGTCATCAGGTGCCACTGTGCGCGCCCGATGACAAGAGAGTCGGCCTTCGCAGACAGACGGAGTCGTCTTTCGCCCGGCCTTGTCGCCGCTAACGAGATAACGGTATAAGTGGGATCGAAAGCCTCCAGGGACCTCCTTGGTAAATTTACGAACATTTTTCTCCGAAGAAAGGCGACCCCAAATTCGTTCGCGCCGAGGCCGGGGTGAGAATAAATTGTCCTTGTGATTCCAGGGTTAATCCGAAACACGTGTTCGGCGCACACACACATTACTTGGCCCATATTAAGGCGCTGCCAAGTTCTACCGGTAGTCCCGCAGAAATTCGCCTCGGGCGCACGACCTCTCCTCACCGATCACGACATCAAATTCTTAGACCATCTACACCGGCAAAGGCGAATTACGGTAACAGAGAAGAGTTTTTTTTACCTTTTGTCCCAAACCTTTGTGCCCTGGCTCGATTCGCCTCGATCTAGATTGCCACTGCAAACAGGCTTCATTATTGTGTTTGTGTATTCGTTCGCCTAATTCATGGCCTCATGTTTACGTTTGAACGTGTAAAGCCGTTCAGGCTTTACACGTTCAAACGTAAACATTATGTGCATCGGTTTACGATGTTAAACGTTCTTATATGTTTTGTGTATAAACATTATGTGCATCGGTTTGCGATGTTAACCGTTCTCACGTATTGTGTATTTGCCTAATTCATGGCCTATATTGTGTTTGTGTATTCGCCTAATTCATGGCTTTATTATTTGCAGTTTTCATGTTGTACTGAATGTTGTACTCCAGTTGTACTATACGTAAAGTGAACACAAAATAAAGATCGTTCTGTACACCATTAACAAGCGTCAGACCTTTTCCTTCGTCACGAGTACGAGCCGGGCTGTAGTTACAGTGAGCACTATATAAATGCTTGTGTGTTGCTACTCCAACTATACACATACATTTAAAATATAATTTGTATATATTTATTTATACCGGATTGTAGAGAGGAGGGCTCACTTGGTCTTTCAGTCTGACTATTATTTTTTGCATCAGAGACAAAATTCTCTCTTTCCCTCTATGATGCTTGGTTTTCAGTTTCAAGCAATTTTTTATTGAAAAATTTCTAAGCTATTTTTTTATTTCAAGAAGGTTTACCAAAACAAGGAATTAACCCATTTCTTTTTGTATCCTTTGTAAGAAATGATTTATAAAAAATAGTTTTTTATTCAATTTTTGCAGTACTTCTCTCAAGAAATAGAACACAATTACATGACAACCCTAACTTTATATCATTGTTTATCCATTGATCTAAGGTTAATGTTAGAATGATAACACTTTTACTTTTCTTTGCTTAACAAATTACATGACAACCCTAAACTTGTATCCTTGTGTCAATTGGTCTAAGGTTTATGTTTAAATGATAAGTGGTCCATTCAGTAATATTTTTAAAGAATTCAAAATCTCATCTCATTTCCTTTTCTGTGATTCTGAATTTGTTTTTACTCATTCATTTACATTTTATTCCTGTGTCATGTATTATCTCATCAGAAATTGTCATTTTAAAACATGACAAGCCTGGCTGCTGCAGAGTAAAACTCCACTCCTACTTCTATTCCGACTGAAGATGAGTACTGCAACTTTTGTACTATATATATAATAAATGAAAAATTATACAAAAATATATGTTTTAGTATAAATGTTTTTATTTATTAAAATGAAATAAGCCCTAGCGTATCCATTCGTAGATATGTAAGACTTGTCAGTTTGGTCAGTCGATATGAGAGCCGCCTGCCAATCATGTAGTCGTGAAACCAAATCACGGTAGGGAAATGTTAATTTTATAAATGTACTTATTTATTAGAATGAAATAAGCATATTTGCAACATAAGTTTTCATAAATGTGTAAGACTTTCAGTTTGGCTCATTCGGTAATAGAGCCACCTGCCGATCACTCGGTCGTTATTTCAAACGATAGGTAAATGTTAATTTTATATATATCGGTTTGGTTTGACATGACGGTACAGAGAAACAGTGAAGAGTTTACGCCCCCAAATTAGATGAGGATTGCTGTTGTTGTTGGGGGGGTAAACAAAGTCAGCTTCCGACTTGGACTGGAGTTTGACAAAAATTAATAATTCTCAGATTAAAACACAAAATCATTCTAATTCTTAATGCATTATTTATTCCAATATTTAGTACCAAATAACAGGCCCTGACAAGTGAGGGGCCAAAGGGGCCCGCCACCCCAAAAACTTTTGCAGATAAAACAAATGAAATAAGAATAAAATAAAATATGAAAGTAAGAACCCCATCGGACTCAATTGGGGAGGGGGGTCCTGTAAGCTCACAAATCCCCCAGCTGCATTTAGTTTGGTTACTCCTTGCCCCCACCCCAAACATTCGGTTACTCCTTCCCCCTCGGTACGGATCTGAATGATAAACAAGAAAATACTTTAAACGTTTTAATCTGCTTCAAATGAGACAAAAGATCAGATTCGAGAGGAGAAATGGAGAATAGTTCAATTCAATAAGAATAGATAATCAGTTTAATAAAAATAATTCATCATTGAACGCATAGAATTTGAGTTGGATTTCCAAATAAAGAACATGAAAACCTACAATAAATGTGTTAAAATATATTTTTGAATACATAAAATGTTTGTTTAACCCAAATACATTTTTCCATGTTACTATAAATCACCAAATGTCCTTTTTTTGTCTGTCTGTCTATCATCACATAACACAAGGATGGCTAGAGCTATGGTCACACAAATCTGTAGTTACTAATGGAACCCCAGAGCAGATATTTAGCATATTAGTTTTTGAAAATTGCAAAACTTTTGAAGTTTTTAGCAAAGGGATTGATTTACAATGTAAGTATACTGCTAAACTGGACCCTTACTTTGGGCTCATCAGATTAACTGTTGTAATGCAATGGAAACTAGGCATGTGCTGTGTATAAGGGTGTCTGTTTAGAATAGTTGTTTGTAATTCAAATATAATTCCCACCCGTTTGTCTGGTTGATTGTTGTGGCAGATCAAACTGTTGAGTGAAAGAAGGTTGTATAAGAGGAAGAATGACTTTGTTTAATGTTATGTTAAACGTACACACGTAGATTTTCCGAGATCGTGAAAAAAAACTATAAAAGCGACAAATATCATTTTCCGTATCTTACAGCTCTTCAATGAGTGAGGTACGAAAGTTCACTGTAGCAAGATACGCGAGAGACAAAGGACGCCATTGTCATCCATCGCAGTAAATCCTAATTCATCCCACCCCAAATACAGAAACCACCAAAGTTAATACATTCGATCATCTTGTAAGTATTTGAAGCTTTATTTTACTAATTAACTTGAACAAATAGTATCAAACTCAGTCTTTTCAATGACCGCTTCAATTTCGATTGTACATAACTCATACTACCTCTGTCCCACAATTGTTGTTATATTTGCATATAGAAATGTAAGAACAATTATGGGACAAAGTATTTCATACATGGATTCAGCCAAAATTGGCTAAATTTGTCTGTTTCCAGCTAATTTTATAACTAAAAATGTTATATATACTCAGTGAAAGCCCATTTATCAAATAAAATAACTATTTAATAAGACTAGAACAAATTATTATTAAAAAATGTAGATATGTTTTAGGGAAACTTACTAATCATTTTTTTAAATGGCCAGATTTTCAGCTATCATAAATTTTCTATTGCCTATAATGGAATAAATCAGCCAGATCTAACTGAAAATTGACTAATTTAGCAACCCTGCTTTGTTAACCTAATAGTTTCAGGGCCAGATTTAGACCTTGGAATCCCTGGGGCACATCAGGTTCAGGGGGGTCGCCTCATATACAGAAATTAAAATACACAACAAATCACAAAATGTATACATCAAATTATGTTTATTGCATGTAATTGGAACTGACAAGTTATACATAGACCTACTTTTTTTAAAGCTGGAATTGGGACTTGAAGATCAATTTAAGACTTACAACATTTTCATAAATCGCCAGAAGTCACATAACTGATGACGTCATCAACAGGGATAAAATCTTTAAAGTATTGATATCTTTGGACACAAGCCTCAGTCAGATACAAATTGCATATCTACATAGAGCACAGTAAGACCTATCAAATGACAACATTTCGATATTGTGTATTTCACAATGATCAGACCAAATGCTGGATGGTTTTCTTGTAGTAGAGATACTGATTTTTATGTTTTTCTTTTTTTCGGGACTGTTGTTCATTTGCTCCTGCCTAATTCGCTCAAAAAAATCTTTTGCCATAGCTTTTGAGTTTTTCACTGACAAAGGTCTTAAACAAGGCATTTTCAGTAGCAGGAACGTTGAGCATATCTCTCATTACAGATATTTCCATTTCTACACCAGTTATGAAAAAAGGGATTGAAGCCGTAATTCTTTAGCTGATGCTTAAGACTTTTTACATGATCTGCATGATTCTTTCTTCCACCTGGAGTTTGTTCCTTGTGTTTAGAGGTTGTTTTTAAAATTAAGCTGCTCCCTAAACATCTGGAGTTTACTATGGTTATGAATAGTTCAAATCCATGCATCAACTGCTGATGAGTCAGTGCTAAAGTCAGCTCTGAATTATTCTGTGGTTCCTTTTGTTTCCTTAAAAAATTCTTATCAAATCAAATACTCTTGAACGCATTTCCCAGTTGTACAGTTGGATGCCATCTTATTGAAAGATGTCCAGGAGCCAATTAAATGTAATTCGTTGCATTCCAATTAAAAAGGTGATCCAGCATTAGACCATTCTACATCTTATAGCTGCTTTCTTTGGACTAGGCTCTCTTGTAATAACGTCTCCCAGATGCTTGCTAGTGACCATATCTTTATAGGATTGGTGTGGGAATTTGTTGTAGTATAACCATATTCATTTTTCTCAGCAAAATCATTCATAGTATAGTAGATGGCATTGTAGAGACTCTGCAGTGACCCACAGTCCAGCATTTCTATCAGTTTGTTTGGAGTTAAAGGCCATTGTTTCTTGCATTCAGCTGAAATCTGCAACTGTCGTCAGACCATTCTACCAAACGATCTAAATCATTATCTGTCAAGCCTCAGCCAGCTGCAATTGCATATTTGCGAGGATTCGCATAGGCTGCATGCTCCAATAGGTATTTTCCAGCTGAGAAGTTTCCTGGAATAGCTTGTCGCTTATGCTCTTTAGATCACCTAAAAGTCAGAGGGAAAGCAGACTTGTCACAGATAATTTGGGTTTCTTACTTGTCAGAAAAGCGCTTGCAAAACATCTTTTTTTTTCTTTCAATATCGGGTAGCAAGATTGATGACAAAAACATCAACTGAAAATATATCATGAGATTGTCCAGTCAAAATAATATCTACGCATTTCGCTGGTTGGTATGAACAATGTGAGTGATCCTTCATGTAAATTTATTTCCTTTCCACAAGGCGTACACTTATAAAGCAGTGATGTTTAACCTGCAAAACATTTCTTGCTGTACGTCCACCAGTTGCTTCTTAAAAAAACAATAACTTATTTCTCAGTTTCAGAGCTATTTTGAATTTCCTGTGTATTTGTATCAATAGTGCCATAACTTCGTATATAGCAACCACTGTTACTTTCAAACTCCATATCCTTAAATGTCTTGTAAACCTCTGTGAAACAATGTTTAGGCTCATGGATTGCAATGTCTATCCTCAACCATGTTTCAGCCTCGGCTCTACATCGTCTCCAGCCTTTCGCTCCTAGCTTTTGCCACTTTCCCTTTGCTCCGATAACATCATTGTATATAATCAGGGCCTTGAGATTTTTCTAGTTTCGGGACTCAGAAATGGTTATGAAGCCTGCATGATTGATCTATTTGGATTAACCAAAAGATTATTAAACCAAGGTTATTTTACTGCTTGAGATATGGCATGTATAGCTTCATAAATGTAATAATATTATTTTATATCAATCTCTTTACAATCCATTTCGAAATATTTATAATTAATATTTTTCAAAGAAACGAGCAGAGGAAGATAATCATTACTTACATTTAACAAGAAACGAGAACAGATTTGCCTAGTGATGCCATTTAATCAAGTGTGAAAGACTGATTCAGCAGAAAAGAACTGATGACATCATAATCTAAAAATAGAAATTTGACTGTATTTTGTCAAATTATACATCATTTGATAGGACCTACTTTGCTATATTAAAATATACAATGTCATCAATTGTGTGACCTCGGTCATTCCTTGAGAGATTGTCATTGGATAGGTCTTTCTTCACTCTATCTAGATATGCAATTTGTATCAGATTATGACCTGTATGTCCGAATATATCAACAAAGAAAATGTTGGCCCTTTTTATGATTTTTTATTTTTCTATCTATCTGTTTTTATCTTTCTTTTTTCCTCCTTTCCTCCACTTGAACACATATAACCTTACAACAACTGTTTTCTACTTATCTTTTTTTAATAAATTATTTTCTCAACAATTGTCTCTTAAATCTTCTCATACAGATAAACATTTTGTACTTTTCTTTTTTTTATATTTGTCACGGCGCACTATTCTTAGAAGCGTAATGCGCCTGTCGTGGTATACAAGTGGTTAAGGCTAACAGCAAAAACATGCACTGAGACGCGAAAAACAGTTAAAAGGACGATATCAAAATAAATGTTTCGAACTGGATAAACACAAGATACACAAACAAGACCAACTCAGAGATCTTGTGGGCAATATGGAAGTTTTATCAAATATAAAACAAGAAACACTCCGGGGACAGAAAATAGTCCTTTGGTCATTGAGGCAAATTCCTGGGAGAGAAAAATAGTCCTTGTTTGAAGAAAACCACTAGTGGGGTTTCAGAAATGTTGATTTTTTTTTGGTCCACAGCCTTTAGGATAAAGCAAAGAAAAGAAAAGGGGCGAAGAAAGTAGTGGTAGTGTCTTCATCGGATTTAAAAACCCACCTAGGCTGGGAGCTGGTAGTAGCAAACAGGCCTCCAACTTCCTCTCCACCGCTCGGAATCTAAACAAGTGACCTTTTCCCTCAGGAGGTCTATGATACCGTCTCTCTCTTGAGATAGAAGCCTTTGTTTATCTGCCGCGATCTGCAATTCTTTGCCTTGATCTCTCGACTCCTTAAGATCTTCCTTAAGGGTCTCAATTTCTTGGAGCATACTCCGCAACTGTTCCTTCCCCTGAAGCAACTGGGTTTCCTGGAGGGTACACTTATTTTCCGCAACCATTAGCCTCTCCGTGTAACTTCCTCCTCCATCCTGAAACCTTCTCCGATGGCTACATTCTCCTAGCCACCCAACCTCAGCATTAATCCTTTCTGTAGATTTGTTTACTGCCAGGTCGGTGGGCTGGAGGCACCCGAGAATCTGAGTAGACCTACTTCAAGACTGCTGTCTCAACAACTCCCGCTTTGCTCTCATCTCATCCTCTATCCTTCTCCTCTCTCGACGCTGTCTCTGTTCCCCGATTTTTTCCTTCATGTATGACTGCAGTCTCCTTCCCCTCAGTCCAATTGCTTCTCCTAAACGCTTCATGTTTTCCATCCAAGCCGCTGAGATCTGCACGTCCGCCATTTTAAAAATCCTTTGTTTGTCTTGACTTGCTGTCACTTGTTTATCCTGTGTTTATCCAGTACGAAACATTTATTTTGACATTGTCCTTTTAACCGTTTTTCGCATCTCAGTGCATGTTTTTGCTGTTAGCCTTAACCACTTGTATAGCACGACAGGCGAATTATGCTTCTAAGAATAGTGCGCCATGACAAATAGGATCGAACCGCGGCAAAAAACATTTACCAGTCGGTGAAGAAGATATTCAAAAACTGTGCCAAGTTATTTGGCTGGCGTCGCTAAAAAAAAATTTTTTTTTAAAAGAAACATATCTTCGCTAGACGAAGGGGAGAGGCAGTGACAGCAGCAGCAGCGGCGGTGAGGACGGAGGCACGGAAGTTTGCTGCTACTAGCTCCCAGCCGAAGCACAGCCTAGCGACCGAGGCGGGTTTAAAAATCCGATGTAGGGAGACACATGTGTCTTCGTCTTTTTCTTCTCTGTGCTTTTTTCTGAAGGCTGTTGACCAAAAATCGACATTTTGGAACCGCAATGTATGATTTTCCTCAAACAAGGACTATTTTTCTCTCCCAGGAATTTACCTCAATGACCAAAGGACTATTTTCTATCCCCGGAGTATTTCTTGTTTTACATTTGATAAAACTTCCATATTGCCCACAAAATCTCTGAGTTTGTTTTGTTTGTTTATCCTGTGTTTATCTAGTATGAAACATTTATTTTGATATCGTCCTTTTAACCGTTTTTCGCGTCTCAGTGCATGATTTTGCTGTTAGCCTTAACCACTCGAATACCACGACTAGGCGCATTACACTTCAAAGAATAGTGCGCCGTGACAATATTCTACATGTTTTCTTTCAGCAAAATAATGATCAAATCTCTCTCTACTCATGTACACAGCAGCCCATGGAAAAACTCAATATCTTATCTAAATTCTTTAAATTTCAAAATTTATCAAAATGATATGTGCACTTCTGAACTCTGTTCTCTTATTGACATCCGATATTTAGATGGCTTGATTCTAGAAATTGTCTTTATGAATATGACTCATGGGTGCAGGAGTTTCAGTTATATAGCCCCCAGACTTTGGAATCAATTACCCTATGATATTTGGAGCATACATACATTAGCAGGCTTTAAATCAAAAATAAAAACTTTCTCATTTCAAGACTTTCATAATTATATGAACTCAGTAAATATATACACTTTGTAACTGTAGCTCCTGTCCTGTGTTGTGTAAAAGATTTTTTATTGACAAGTTGCACTTTCTTCTTACTCTTCTTTGATAGGCCTTATATTTTGACTGCAATTGATTACACATGTTTTCAAGTGTTTTTGTCCGGTGGGGACTTAAGTATTGAGGTTCCCGAGAAAGGGTGCTTTCTATAAATGCATTTATTATTAATTCACCTAAATAAATCCATTTCTACTCTCTTTCTACTTATGTACACAGCAACTGATGAAAAATCTCAACATCTGCTCTAAATTCAACTAAATAAATCCATTTCTAATGAATCTGTTAGACTTTTGTTAAATGTGAAAAGTTATTCTTACGTTTCATTATTTTTCTTTTCAAGATCAGAAATGGTTTCGTACAATTACACTTGTTTTATTGCTTGAATGTTAAAATCTAAACAATTTTTCTCATTATTTTTTATGGATAATAAAGTATATTCTTCCTGATAAAACTTATAGAAAAGTAAAATTGCAAGTCTCTAAATTATATTCAATTTAATTATTGTTGTTTCCTGAACAGCAGGATATCAATTTTATTTTTTAACTGAACATGAAATGTGAGACATTTGTTGTTATAATTTTGTTATTGCAAATAATGCCTGAGGTTAGTGTTTTCTTTAATAATACCTCTTCTTTATTCACAGATAATCCAATGAAAGATTGATGGCTCTAATCTGTAATCATCGATTTGATGTTGAAGATGAAGAAACCATGTTTTGAAAAAGTATTTACACATATTCTGGGAGTTGCAGGATTATGCATTTTCACATTTCAAAATATATTTGAATAGAAATGCTACTCTTGTGCAGTGTGTGGATCATCATTTTCACTGGCTTCAATTTTAAGAATACAATTGCCAAGAGACTGGAGACAAAATCAATTCCTGTCAAGTGTGTAGATCAGCATTTTCTCACAGTACAAATTAAAATTATTGATTAACAACCAAAAGAAATTATAGATCAGTATTTTCATTGACCTCACATTTGAGAGTACACTTGCAGACAAATACTGGAGAGAAATCTTTTTTGAGCAAAGTGGAACAGTCTTTCAAACAGTTCAGTTTAGAAAGAAAAAGCATGCAAACACACACTGGAGAGAAACCCTACTCTTGTCAAGTGTGTGGGTCAGCATTTTCACGTAGTGACAGTTTGTCGCGACACATGCGAATACACACTGGAGAGAAATCTTACTCTTGTCAAGTGTGTGAATCAGCATTTTCACAGGGTTCAGATTTGGAAATGCACATGCGAATACACACTGGAGAGAAACCCTTCTGTCAAATGTGTGGATCAGCATTTTCACATAGTGCAGCTTTGACGCAGCACATGCGAACACACACTGGTGAGAAACCTTACTCTTATCAAGTGTGTGGATCAGCATTTTCACAAAGTTCAGCTCTGACGCAACATATGCGAACACACACAGGAGAGAAACCCTACTCTTGTCAAGTGTGTGGTTCAACATTTTCACATAGTTCAACTTTGACGCAAAATATGCGAACACACACAGGAGAGAAACCTTACCCTTGTCATTCTGTGAATCAGCATTTTCACACAATTCAGCTTTGAAGATCCACATGCGAACACACACTGGAGAGAAACCCTTTTCTTGTCAAATGTGTGGATCAGCTTTTTCATACCGTTCCACTTTGAAGACACACATGCGGATTCACATCTTTGGAAAGAAACCTTTTTCTTGTCAAGTGTGTGGGAAAGCATTTTCAGCAAATTCACACATGAAGAGTCACATGCGAACACACACTGGAGATAAACCATTCCCTTAATATGTGGATCAGCATTTTCACAGATTTCAACTTCAATGACACTTCTCTTGTCGAATGTGTGATCTGCATTTTCACACAATTCAGCTTTGAAGGTACAAATAAGAACACAGAGAAAAGCTGCTCTTGCCAAGCATTTTTGAATAGTTCACATTTGAAGAGAGACATTCGCTCACACACTGGAAGGAAGCAACATTTAAATGGTTACATGCAACATACAGGTGAAAGTGTGTTGTTAACTGTTTTCGCTCATTTCAAATAGTAGTAAACACTAAAAGCAACCCTAACCATGCAAATATGTAGATAAGCATTTTCGCAAGACTTACTTGCAACCACACATTGAAGCAAGTTATTTTAAGAAATAGTTTAAGAATTAATGTTTCCTCTCATATCTTGCTTTCAAGTAGACATACACTTAGGTCCAAAAACGGAAAAAAGGCATATTTCAGAAATTGACACCCATTCAAACTGTCATGTCTGAAGGTCTGTCTACACATCTCCATTGTCTTCACTATCATCATCACTGTCACTAGCAAATATAATAACCTGAGAGTCTTCATTCAGGCAGTCAGTATTACACTGACATAGCTTTGTGCAGAGTAACTCCTCTGACTTGCACGAACAACTGTGTGAGGAGCAGTTTGTTTTACATTGACATCTGACCACCTCAATGATGGCCTCCGGTGCTCAGGGGGAGGAACTCAGTTGTGATTGATTTCAGCTGGCCATCCTTGTCCTTGTAGTATCCATTTTGTAGAGGGTCAAGGAACTCCTGCTGGGCGATATCTGCCTGACCCCACAAGCTGGCCTTGATATTGGCTCTTAGGACATGCCACTTGAGAGCACCAATTGTGGGTGGAAGCTTGTCACTTCTCGATTTGGGTCCCCTTAGTAAGAATGGATTAACCTAGCTAATGTAGATAGCAGATTATCTGTCACTGAAGTGGATGTTCAGCCAGGTTGCTTTGCCTATTCTAGAAAAATGCCAAATGTTGTCTGCCTTGGGTCGATCTCCACCCAGAGCTGTCCATATTGGTTTCACACATACATCCAGAGAGAGCTATGGGACGTATATCCCAGGAGTCTGAAATGATTAAAAATGCCTTGAATATGTTTGGGCTGTACAATTTTAGATAATTCAACTTTTAAAATCATCAGAACTCACATTGTCAAAAAAATGAAATGAAATAATATAAGGACATATATTCTGATTCAAAAAGACATTTTATTTTATTTAGCTAATAAAATCTGCTTGTTAAGCTACTTTTGTGATTAATGTTATTTTTAAATGCATGGATCTGCATTTTCTTTTGGATCATTCCATGTCAAGTGGACCAATTTTGGGAAAGTTCCCCCCTCGACCATCTCAGTAAAACTTTAGCTCAATATCTTTACTCGTTCAGTCACTATGGATCCAAGAACAAGGACTACTTTGGTTGAAGCAGCAATGACCAAATCTTTTATTTCCATTTTCAACTAGCAACCATTCCACAACAGGGAATTCTACTGCACTGAAAATTTGTTTTCAGTGTCACCTTTATATGTAGATTTCGAAAATGTTATCAGCCAAACTCTAGAAAGCATCATTTTTTCAGAAAATGATGTCAAAGTGGGCTCCAAATTTCATTGGTCTTTCCGAGAAGCCATTTTTAAGTAATCATTACTCAGAACCTAACCAAAGTGATTCCAATGCACTACAAAATGTTACTATCTGGATCTTTCTAGATCCTGAGATATAAGGCTTAAAAAATGTACTTGTGGAACAATCTGCACAATGTTCTACCAAGAACCACTGAAAAGAACAATGTTTAAAATACTTGGGGCTAGATTTTCAAGTTGGTGTCTTGATTCTTTCATGTTCTAATCAGTGGTTGAAATGGAGGGGGTATGTGGGGATACAGCACATACCTACATCTCAATTTCCATGTTTTGTGTATGTTCAATGTCTATTAATGGAGACATATACCTAGCCCCCAAATTCCAACCTTTTTCTGGCATCTCCAAAATAGGATCTTCAAAATTTCTTGACAACAACTAATACTTTCTTTTCCTGGTATAGATTTAAGGATTTGACTCAACTCATTCTATGAATGGATTTAGACAATATCTTCAAAATATTTTATTAAATCCACTGCTACAGTAATTACTTGGAAATAAAATGTGTAGATATGTATTGAGCAATTCATTAAACTTTGCCTACTTTTCATCAGATTTAAAGAATGGGAAAATAACAAAAGATTAAACTATAATTTTGGAGTCAAACATGATAATGCTTTTCTTAAAATCAAAATTTTGTTGTTGCTTTCCAAACAGAAAAATTGCCCATGATACAAGAGAGGTAATTTGTGTACACAGAGCTCCACTTTTTAGCCAGAAATAAGTCAATGAATTGGTTCCATTCTAAAACCCTCCTCAAAGTATACATTTTTTTTAAGTCTAAAGTTTTTTGAGTTGCCATTTTGAATTTTATTTAAAATCAAAGCAGTTGAGAGAAGCAGATAACTCTGGCCATGGAGTAAACAGTACCAAGCTAATATCACACAACCTTACTACTGAAGTGAATTCAATCTTTACTGAATGCTCTACATTTGTGGCCTAGTGCCATGCTAAGCTTAGTGAGGAATGATACATTAGATATATCCTATCCAAGAAGTTGTTTTTGTCTCTAACTTTATTGTAATAGAATGGAGATAACTCTTGGTTTGTCCATCCGGAGTTATGGCCCTTTGAGGAACGAAGAAAAGATGGAGGAAAATCTCGTTTCCTCGAGATTTAAAAAATTGACGCGCGAAAGACAAAGGAGAAGATTTATGAAAATCTCGTTTCCCCAGGATTTGAATTTTGGCGCGGAGGAGGAAGGAAAACAGTAGTAGCGCTCCGGGTGTGTGGACGAGGACAGACGAAAGCCTGCTGCTCGCAGCCCAGCGGAGAAGGCGTTGAGAACGGTTAGTATTTTGACATGACTATCGGTAGATTCGCTTCGGTCCTTCAGACGCGATCGAGTTAGGAAATATCGGTTTCTCTTCTTCTCTTTTGCCTTTCTAAAGGACAAGTGACCAAATCAACCGTTTCAAACATTTGGAACATACTTTTGATTTCCCGCATAGGACTTTTTTCTCTCCCCAGAAAGTGCTTGTTTGTCCAACCAAGAAGTTGTGTTGTTTGTTTTTTTTGCTTCAATTGTTTTTCTGTGCAGCTTGCATTACTTTTCCCATGGTTAATTCCTCGTTCCCGTCTCGGGTGTTTTTGTTGTTTGACTTTACCACTCGATCTACCACGACAGGTGTGTATGTGAAAGAATACGCGCCGTGACAAATTGGCGACCGCCGCATAGGATTAAAACAACAACGAAAATTCACGAGTCGGTGAATACGGGGGAGGGACGATATTCAAAAGATTTGCCATGTTATTTGGCTGGCGTCGCTAAAAAACAATTAAACAAAATAGAAAGGGATTTTCGCTAGACGAAGAGGTACTGGAGGAAACGACTATCGGAGAACAAGTGACAGCAAGTCAGGACAAACAAAAATTAAGAAATGGAGGATGGACAAATCTCGGCGGCTTGGATGGAGCAAATGAGGAGTTTCGGAGAAACAATTGGGCTTAGTCACACATGAAGGGAAAAGTCAGTGAAGAGAAGGAGCGACGAGAAAGAGATAAGGCGAGAGCAAGGGAGCTGGGGTTGGTGAAAAGGCAGGCGAGTAGGTCTACTCACATTTTCGGGAACCTCCCACTCACGGATTTGGCAGTAAACAAATCAACGGAAAGGATTAATGCCGAGGCTGGCTGGCTAGGAGAAGGTAACCGTCCGAAAAAAAACTCAGGAGAAAGTAAATTGCACGGGGAAAACCCTGCCCGAAGTGGGTGTTAACTTGCAGGAGCAGATTAAAAACTCCAAGACTGCTTTGCAGAGAAGTTTACGACTATAACACATTTGAAACTCAGCGCTGATGACATAAACACATCCTTGGATATAGGAAAGGTTGTGGAGTCTGTTGAAAACGGGATTTTTCATATGGTTGGAAATTACACGGAGAGGCTGATGGCTGCGGGGAAAAGCTGCTGCAGGGGAAGAAACATTTACGGATTGCGCTCCAAGAAGGTGAGACCCTTTAGCAAAGTCTGATGTATCAGGAGAAAGACGGGCTCATAGAATTCCTGAAGGGAAAGACAGCTGGTTTAGATAGCGAGAGGAAAGATGTGCAGGCCATGTTGGCTGGTACCAACGAAGAACGTAACGCACTGAGGCAGTTACTAAACGAGAGGACATTTTGCCTAGCGGGACTGTGAGAGAATGGAAGGGAGATAACTCTTGAGTCGTTGATAATGAGTTACGACCCTTGAAAGAGCAGCAGAATGTAAACAGAAGAAGATACGGTGAAATCTCGTTATGTCTGTGAGTTGAAAGTTTTGGTGCGCGAAGGACAAAAAAGGTTCTGTAAGATCCCGTTACCCCGGGATTTTGAATTCGGCGCCGAGACAGAGAGAGAGGAGGACAGCAGTGGCAGTGGAAAGAGCGGACCGAGAGGCGGTGAAGAGGATGGAAGCACGAAAGTTTGCTCCCAGCTCCCAGCCTAGCCGACTGAGGCGGGCTGTTTAAATCCTACGAAGGGAGACACGATCTTCTTCGTCTTCCTCTGCTTTTTTCTAAAGGCTGTGGACCAAAAACATTTTGAAACCCCACTATGTGATTTTCCTCAAACAAGGACTATGTTTCTCTCCCCGGAATTTACCTCAACGATCAAGGGACTATTTTTCTATCCCCGGAGTATTTCCTGTTTTATAGTTGATAAAACTACATATTGCCCACCAAAAATCCCTGAGTTTGTCTTTTTTGTTACCCTGTGTTTATTCTGTACGAAACATTTATTTTGATATCGTCCTTTTAATCCGTTTTTCGCGTCACGGTGCATGATTTGCTGTTTGACCTTAACGCCTCGAAATACCACGACTAGGCGCATACGCTTGAAAGGATAGCGCGCTGTGACAAATTGGCGACCGCCGATTAGGATCGAACCGCAGCAAAAAATCATTCACGAGTCGGTGAGGACGGGAGGGGACGATATTCAAAAACTGTGCCAAGTTATTTGGCTGGCGTCGCTAAAAAAACGAACAAACTGCAGAAAACGACTAGTGGAGAACAAGTGACAACAAGTCAAGACAAACAAAGGCGGATGGACAGATCTCAGCGGCTTGGATGGAGCACATGAGGAGTTTAGGAGAAGCAATTGGTTTTAGGGGTAGAAGACTGCAGTCATACATGAAGGAAGAAATCGGGGAAGAGAGACAGCGACGAGAAAGGCGAGAGAGAGGGGGTGAGGCGAGAGCAAGAGAGCTGGAGTTGTTGAGACGGCAGTTGAGTAGATCTACTCAAATATTCAGGTGCCTCCCACCCTCGGACCTGGCAGTAAACAAATCTACAGAAATGATTAATGCCGAGGCTGGGTTGCTAGGAGAAGGTAGCCGTCGGGAAATGTTTCAGGATGGAGGAGGAAAATACACGGAGAGGCTTACGGCTGCGGAAAATAAGTGTACCCTCCAGGAAACCCAGTTGCTTCAGGGGAAGGAACATTTACGGAGTGCGCTCCAAGAAATTGAGACCCTTAAGGAAGATCTTAAGGAGTCGAGAGATCTAGGCAAAGAATTGCAGATCACGGGAGATAAGCAAAGGCTGCGATCTCAAGAGGGAGACGGTCTCATAGACTTCCTGAGGGAAGAGGCCGCTCGTTTAGATAGCGAGAGGACAGATGTGCAGGCCATGTTGGACGGTACCAAGCAGGAAAGAAGCGCATTGGGGCAGTCGCTAGACCAGAGGACATTTTGCCTGGCGGAACTGAGGGAACGATTTGCCATGCTCGACGAGGAGCTGAAATCGGTCCGTCAGGATACGCACCGACTACAAACCATTCATTGGGAGGCGATAGCCAAGGAAAAGATGGAACGAAGTCAACTTGAAAAGCAGCTAGCTGAGAGAGGGTCTCAACTGGAAGTGGCGGAGCGGAAAATTGCAGAGATGACTCTGGCGCTCGTGAAAAAGGACAGGCTGAGTGAATGCCAGCCGATAATCGGAGATCACATGGAAGGGTCGATGATAAGTTTTAAGCAAAAGTCAATGGATGTGGAAGTGGACCAGTGTCAGTCTGAATTTGACAAGGTTGATGTTCGGATAAAGGAAGAGAGTACAGATGTAGTTGTGCTGGTGGAAGTGAGACAAGTAGAACGGGAAAAGGCAAAGCCCATTAACAAGGACATGATGGCGGACATTAGAAAGAGTTTCCCAAACAAGGATGAGATGGGTGGAAGTCTGAATAATGATCCAGAGAAAATGGGAAATGATTCCGATAATTCAGATTTGGAAATGACACCTCCACGAATTGCTCTGGAAGATGATTCAATCCAAAGACGCCGGTCTGCCCGCAACACAAATAGAAAAAAGTATTGTTATGATGTTGATCTCAATTTTTCTGATGATAATCAAGAAATTGATGTGGAAAGTGTTGATGTTCCAAGTTTTAGATTGCCGGATGCACCACTAGGAGAAGAAGATTTGATTGTTGAAAAGATCATGGGATACAGAATGGAATCCGTGCCTTTGTCTGATTCTGAAGAAATAACTATTGAGGAGCAATTCTATGTAAAGTATAAGAAGTTATCATATCTTCACTGTGAATGGAAACCTGTTGAAAGCTTGTTAACAGATTTAAGAATACACGGCAAAGTAAAATGTTTTAAGGCGAAATATGCATTAAATCAATTTCTCAACCCCGATGATGGTGAATCGCCGATAACAACCGGTGGTTGTGATACAGTCGAGAATCTCAGAAAAAAGAAGAAGAAACTAGGAATAGGTTGATTACTCGTACAGCGATAAGTAGTAAGTTTTTCTTACAAAAAGAAATGCCAAAATACTTGTGGGGCGATGTGAGAGAATAGAAGGGAGATAACTCTTGAGTCGTTGATAATGAGTTACGCCCATTGAAAGAGCAGCAGAATGTAAACAGAAGAAGATACGGTGAAGTCTCGTTATGAGTTGAAAGTTTTGGCGCGCGAAGGACAAAAAAGGTTCTGTAAGATCCTGTTACCCCAGGATTTTGAATTCGGCTCCGAGACAGAGAGAGAGAGAGAGGAGGAGGAGGACAGCAGCGGCAGTGGAATGAGAGGACCGAGAGGCGGTGAAGAGGATGGAGACACGAAAGTTTGCTCCCAGCCTAGCCGACTGAGGCGGGCTGTTTAAATCCTACGAAGGGAGACACGATCTTCTTCGTCTTCCTCTTCTTTTTGCTTTTTTCTAAAGGCTGTGGACCAAAATCGACATTTTGAAACCCCACTATGTGATTTTCCTCAAAGACTATTTTTCTCTCCCCGGAATTTACCTCAACGATCAAGGGACTATTTTTCTATCCCCGGAGTATTTCCTGTTTTATAGTTGATAAAACTACATATTACCCACAAAACTCCCTGAGTTTGTCATTTTTGTTACCCAGTGTTTATTCTATACGAAACATTTATTTTGATATCGTCCTTTTAATCCGTTTTTCGCGTCTCGGTGCATGATTTGCTGTTTGACCTTAACGCCTCGAAATACCACGACTAGGCGCATACACTTGAAAATATAGCGCGCCGTGACAGGGACTGAGGGAAGAGTATGTCATAATCGACAGGAAGCTGAAGACGGTGTGTCGTGATACGCACCGGTTACAATTCACTGATAGTGAGGCGCTAATCAGGTGAGAGATGCAACGGCGTCAACTTGAGGAGGAACTAGCTGAGAGAAAGTCTCAATTAGAAGTAGCTGAGCGGAAAATCTCGGAAATGACTGTTGCTCGTGGAAAAGGACAGGCTGGGTGAATGCCAGCCGATAATCCGAGATCACGTGGAAGAGTCGATAATACCTTTGAATCAGAAGGGATATAGGAATAAACCAGTGTCAATCTGAATTTGACAAAGTTCTGATAAAGGAAGAGAACATAAAACTGGACATAGCATCAGAGACTCTTGCAATAAACCAATGCCAAAATGGGAAAAAACGGATAGAGTACAGATATAATTGTACCGATGGAACTGGTAGAAATGAGACAAGAGGAATGGGAATAAACAAAGCTCCTTAACAGTGACAAGATAGCGGACATAAAAAATAAGTTCTCAAACAAGGATGAGATGGGCAGAAATCTGAATAATGATTCAGAGAAAATGGGAAATGGTACTGAGGCTAACGGAGAATACAAATGTGGAGGGGGATAGTCACCCAGTTTTGATGAAAGCAGAAATGAATTCAACAAAGATGGGAAAGACTCTCACACACAACGTGTCAGAAAGAGACGCACCCATGGTGAATTGCCGATAGCACCCAGTGGTTGGTATACGATGGCATGCCGGACCGACCCATGCTACAGAGTCACGCATCCAAGATATACGCGTACGGGTACACACAGGCACTTCCCGTGCGTGGACTCATCTACGCTAAAATTGCACGAAATGGAATCAACACGAACACAAAACTATACGTTGTGGATTTCAGCGGACCGAACGGTCACAACCTTTTAGGCGCTGACTCAGCTCAGGCGCTGAATATAGTCAAAATAGTTCACCACACCACGCATCAGACCAGAAACAAGGACAGAATAACAGACTACATGAGCACACAACAGGCGAGGATAGAGGAATTAGTAAAAAAGCTAAAACTGTCCGAGAAGCGCCTAGCCGCAATTGAAAAACAATTAGAAGAAACACAAAGCCAGTCAGACTCTAACACGAAAACAGACGCAACAAATACACCGGCGGCGGAAACGGACAACAAGAAAGACGCAAAACGAAAACGAAAAATGCACGGTCGAAACACCGGTCGAAATAACATACACGCAAAACGATGACTGCACACACGCAGAACCGTTAGACCCGGGTGATTACAAAACAAGAAAAACCCCGTTAGACCCGGGTGATTACAAAACAAACAAAACAAGTTAGACCTGTGTGATACAAAAAAAAGGGGGAAGGGGGTAATCATGGAAATAAAGTAAACGTTCCACATACACACAAAGAACTTTTAGGCTCCTACAACAGAAACCCGTAGCAGATCAGACGCAGCCCACGGCCTCAGGCAAAAATGCCGAAGGGACTTCAGGACTATGTCCTAAAATAAAGCGTCCCCCCACAAAGACGTACCATGCACGTCAACCTACACAAAAACACAGAACACAGCCCACAACACAAAGAGAAGGACCTCACATCCTCCTTAATGAAGAGGGGAGTGGTGTGATGTCCTGCCAGGCTGCGCAAGGGACAAATACCTCGAGTTACCTCCCTTGCGCAGCCTGGCAGGCCATCACAATGAGGTGATGATTTTCAAATAAGATATGATTCAATAAATACATATTTCAAATCAATGATCTCTGTTTAGGGCCAAATGCCTCATATAGGCTTTCTGTAGGTGGGTTTTCAGCTAGTTTGCAATAATAAAATAAATAAGAAATGTATCAAATAACAAGAAAATTACTAATATAATTTATAACTTACTTAGTATTTGAAAATCACCCCTTCTGAAAATGTTTTCAGGAAGGGGGTCAATTTACAATGTAAATTCGTGCTAAATTGTACACATTTCTTGTTCCCACTTTATTGTTTATTTTCTGTTTATCCGAGATCAACAAATATCACATTTTAATTTTAAAACAAATTAATTTAAACATCCCATCTAGAACAGTGGGTACTTTGGTATCGTTCATAGAGCGGGGCTGAGTGTAAGAGGAAGAATGACTTTATTTAATGTTATGTTAAACGTACATTTTCCGAGATCGTGAAAAAACTATAAAAGTGACAAATATCACTTTTCGTATCTCGGCGCTCTTCAATGAGTGAGGTACAAAAGTTCACTCTAGCGAGAGACAAAGGACGCCATCATCATGCATTGCATTAAATTCTAATCCATCCCAAATACAGAAACCACGAAAGTTTATACATTCGATCATCTTGTAAGTATTTGAAGCTTTATTTTAATAATTAATATGAACAAATAGTAACAAACTCAGTCTTTTCGATGACCGCTTCATATTCGATTGTACTTAACGCATACTACCTCTGTCCCATAATAATTGTTATATTTGTATATAGAAATGTATAAATGTAACAACAATTATGGGACAAAGTATTTTATACATTCATTCAGCCATTTTATTGTTTATCGTTAATCCATGTTGAATAATTGAATAAAATGTGTTGGCGATAGGGACATCCAGGAGTTAATCCATATTTATAAAGATGTCTAGAATCTAAGGAAGTTAACGTCCGAAATAAATGGGACACAAATAATGATTTTAATAATTAATACAATGTTTCCTCACCTTAGTTGATGTGATTTCTGAATTTAAAGATTTGTAATTTAAATTTACGAAAGGGCATAAATACAGATTTTGATCTTTAAATGTTAAATTTATTTTTAAATTAAAATTTACAAACGTGCGTGATCCTCAAAACAAAGGGGAAAACATACGCGTTAATCTCACGCATGCGCAATAATACACTTTCCCCAATCTGGATTCTAGATGTTTTTGATAATATGGATTAACTCCTGGATATCCGGATATAGTATAATAATTCGGTCGGTAAGTTTTCGATTTATTTTCTTCTTATTGTCTTTAACTGCTTTTAGGTGTGGACCTGAAAACTATCGTCTTCGAAACAATTTTTTTATCAAAAACTCTCAATTACCTCCCTTTTTAGCCGCCCTCACATTATAATCAAACGTGTTTTTTTTTCTCCATAAATAAAAATAATGCTGTTCAAACGACCCCCACCCCCAATATTCGATTCAAAATAAAACTTGCATATCTTTTATCTTTTTCGTTTCTACACAAACACAGTAATAAAAAAAACAAAAACAACTCATGACCAATAAGACTTAGAATTTGTAAAACATAAATACAATAAAAAAGCAATCTATGAAAATGAAAAATATTGAAAATTATTTTCAATTTCAATGTTCTAGAGGTTATAAATATTAAAATTCTAAAACCTTAAAATTTTAAAATTAACGTTTTTATGAATGTCTATTAGTGTATGTCTTCTGGTTTGTACTGTTCTAAAAATGGCTTCATATAAATGTAAAATTAAAAAAGATTTGCAGAATAGTGTTTTAATAGGGCTTGACTGTCGTTGTTTCTTGACCAATCAAACCTATTCCATATTGTCGGTGGATATTAAACCTTGTTCTGAATGCGTTGTCTGCCCTGTGTATGTATGATTACATTCTAGGCACATCGCAGCATAAATCCCCAAATTTCTACAAGTGAGTGTATTATGTAGTCGGATAACGTCACCATTTTCTGTTTGTATAGTAGTCTGTCGTTGTACCATCGAGCAGCTCATATATGGCTTTCTACAACCACATAGAGCACAATTGTGATTGCAGTGATTGGAGCCCACATGATCGTTAAGTTGGCTTTGATGTGAGATTTTAAAATTTGCTAAATTTATCAGTTTTCAGCCATGACAAGCTATACAGGGTAAAAAGGAAAACCCATCTAAGCAATTGCCTAACCTAATTTTTTAAAACTGGAATTGGGACTTTGGGACATGAGGATCAATTTAAGACCAAACAACATTTTGAGAAATGACCAGAAGTCACACGATTGATGATGTCATCAGAAGGGCCAAAATCTTCTTTAAAATATTGATATCTTCGGACATATAAGTCGATTTTACAACGATCAGACCAAATGATAGGCGATTTTCTTGTAGTAGAGATACTGATTTTTATGTTTTTCTTTTTGTCATGGACCGTTGTTCATTTCCACCTGCCTAATTCACTCAAAAAATCCTTTGCCATAGCTTTTGAGATTTTCACTGACAAAGGTCTTAAACAAGGCATTTCCGGTAACAGGAACATTGAGCATATCCCTCATTACATATTTGTCTAATTCTACACCAGTATGAAAAAGGGAATGCTGCCATAATTCTTTAGCTGATGCTTAGGACTTTTTACATGATCTGCATGGTTCTTTCTTCCATCTGGAGTTTACTATAATTATGAATAGTTCAAATCCATGCATCAACTGCTGAAGAGTTAGTGCTAAAACCAGCTCTGAATGATCCTGTGGTTCCTTTTGTTTCCTTATAAAATAATCTGTGATTAAATCTGTGAATCAACAATAATTTCTCACCTCCAATACTTATGCCAAAACCCTTCACTCTTAGTCCTTTGACCGTTGGATGGCCCAGCTGTTGTAAATAACGCAAATAAACATGTTGATAGCTACAATATCTTGTGTAATTGTGGTGCTTAAATGAGAAGATCTTGTTCAGCATATCCTTCTCAGACTGGATATGTTGGTCTATGTTTCCTTCTCTTATGGCTGATACCATTACAAGCATTGAGGAAACATCTTTGAGATAGGCAATAGTCATGCTTGCTTTAGAACTATCCTCTGCTTTGGTTAGATCGGCAAAATGACTTTCAAATTCTGATGAATTAATAACTTTCTCAATTGTACTTGATCTTGGTTCTTTTCTTAGAGCAAAGACATCAGTTCTGGTGCTGTGCTGGTATGACAAGGCATTATTTCTTGGCCTTGAACTGGACAATGGTATCAAGCATTCTGTACGGACTCTCATGCATATAGAGTAATGACGTCCTTCAAAGTCCTGATCTTGAATCTATCAGATCTGTGTCAATGCAACATTGCTTGTATCCTTTGCAATTACACTGTCTTTGTCTGATGCACAGTAGGTGAAATCCAATATAACGTTTTGGTACAGATCTTTATTCTTCCAGAGGATATGACACAGATTTGAATGAACTGCTTCATCAGAATGAACAAATATGCATAGAATATTTAGATCTACCATGATGTCCAGCAAAATATCAAGCTTTCCTCTACATACAGGATATTCTGATGGCTATGCAGTTAAAGGCAAATACACTTGAATGCATTTCCCAGTTGTACAGTTGGATGCCATCTTATTGAAAGATGTCCAGGAGCCGAGTAAAGGTAATTCTTTGCCATTCAATTAAAAAAGCAGATAACCTGCAATAGACTATTCTACATCTTTTCTGAAACATGCATCAAGTTCCTCATGTGAATTTGCATCATCACTACAATTTGTCATAGGAGGAGCTCCAATATAGTACGGTGCTACATCTACTGGCTCACTCTTTACGCTGTCGCAGATATCATGTTATCATTTTGTTTGTGACCCAATTTGAGCAATAGACTCCTTTTCTTTAGTTGGTTGTTGAAACAAAGTCATGTTTGTATTGTGAGTGGTGCCTGCACCTGTCATTGTTTTTTTTTTTTGCCTTCCATCATTGTTGTCTAGTGTACTATACATACAAACTCCTTTGTGCATTTTTGACAAAAACAGGTTCCTTGAAGAGACCATTCCATGTTCTGCATTCTCATGTCTCTAGAAAGGCGTGATTTCATTTGTGCAGCATATTTACCACTTCCTTGCTGCCAGTCATTCTATGAATGACAATCTGCATAACTGCTGGCTTTGGACTAGGCTCTGTTGTGATAAGGCTCCCCCACTTGCTTGCTAGTGACCATATCTTTATAGCCTTGATGTGGGAATTTGTTGTTGTATAGCCATATTCATTTTTTTAAGCAAAATCATTCATACTATAGTAGATGGCATTGTAGAGACCCTACAGTGGTCCACAGTCCAGCATTTCTATCAATTTTTATCAACTTTCTGTGACTCAATGCAGGAATTTAGCAACTTTCAGTGGCCGGATATGGGAATTTAGCAATGTTCAGTGCCTGTGCATTGCAATATAGCATCTTTTATGACATGATCAGGTTTTAGAGTGTTCGTCAATTTTTAAAACTGTCAACATAGGTTTTTTTTTTTTTAAGTGGGTCTGGCTGTGTGTCATGCATACAGGCCACATCAATATAGCTAGAGAGCTGAAAATTCAAACATTTACTCTTTATAATGAAAAAACATTTTTTTTTAAAATTCACCCCTAAATAGGTTTTTAGTTAGGAGTTCAATTTGCCCTGTAAGTTTCTACTAAATTGATCCCTTATTAGGGATACCCTGCCCCCCCCCCCCCCCCCCCACATACACATGCCAGGATGCTATGAGTAGGGTACCAAAATGTTCCTTAGGTCCACTTTCAGAAAAAAGTTTGCATAAAAGTAAAATGGCTGCCAGCTCACAAAAAAAAAAACAGAATTTCATATCTTGTCTCCCAATTGACATATCTGAGTACTGAGCAATTCAAAAATATACTCAATTCATAGCTATTTCAGCATTTTACAAGGAAGTGTCAAATATAATTTATAGGCCAAAGTCTATGGATTGTGGATTCAATTCATGAAGGATATATATATCATTAGAAAGAATTTTATCAACTTTCCAACATTTGTTTTGTTGAGCATGTTGCTGACACACAATCGGCCGACAGCTGTTTCAACATGTGGACAATTCGGAGACAACCTGTTTGGCGATCCACACTTTTGCTGACTTGTCTTTTGGTCGATTGCCTTATATATTGAAAATTATGCTAAAACCTAGTAATTGATATGTAGGCATATGCTGTATCCCCGCATACCCCCCACCCCATTTCAACCACTGATTAGAACATGTTTGTTCCAGCAAAATCTGAGATGGCTGAGTGGGGACCACTGTTCCACTTCACGTGGAATGATATATATATATTATATCATGTATTAAATCCACAATACATAGTCCTGTAAAATACAGAAATCCCTATAAATTAATTACTTTTATGGTAAAATAAAGTATATTTTTGAATTCCTTATATCTGAAAACCATGATTTAGCCTTTTAAAGTACTCAGATATGTCAATTGGGGATATGCTTCATGCAAATGAGGTAGTTCATCCCTACTTTTCTTGAAAACATGATTTCTTCTGAAAGAGGACATTCTAAGGAACATGTTAGTACCCTTCTCATAGGATCTTGGTGGGAGGGGTGCAGGCTATGCTCTGCTGGTTTTTAGATAGAAATGAAGACTCGAAAGTTGTTTGTAAAAATTCATAAGATACATTTTGTCAGCTGGAGAGTGAAGAGTGGGAGAGAGGTAACGATAGAGCCAACCTGTTCCCAACAGAAAAACCGGTCTCTTGCCTTCCGGCCCGGCTGCTACCTGCTTGTCTCTGTTCTCTGTTCTGAGTCCTGAGTTTCTCCGTCCCTCTGAGCTTCAACTCAGGGTGTCCGGTGTCTTTCTTTTATGGGGTTTCAAGCGCCCACGCTGATGTGTTATTTCCAGCAACCACTGTGAGTTCAGTCAACATCCTGTTTCAGACACCCACGCATATGCATCTGTCCTGGGGTCATTGGGGCCACTTTGGCCCCGAAATGACCTCCCGTGGCAGTATATCATAACATTCCTCCTCTCCATATTTGTCAAAACATACACCATGGATATTTTTCCAGCATCTCTCTCTCTCTCACCATCTCCTCACCCAAGATCAATTTTACACAAAAATAAAATCGGGTTTGGAAAAAAAATTGGTCAAACAACCGGTTTGTCCTTTTTTTTTCTTTTTTTCTTACACAACTTAAATATATGTGTAAATTTGCTACTACAAAGCGCAAGACCCTTCTCTGTGCCCATACTAAAAAAAAACTCCTAGATTTTCTTCCATGATCCATATCCTCACAGGGCTTTCCTTTTGCTTTAAAATCCCATGTTATTCTTTTTTGGCTCTCCTAGCCTCAACACCAAATAACATCTTATGTCCACAGACAGGTAGTTCATTCTAGAATCTACAAGTGACTGAATTCACTCTCCACATTCTTGGACTCTCTTGAACTTCATTTGACTAAATTCTATTTCATGTCGGCACATGACTTTAATTCATAAGCAAGATTGCACTCCCAGTATTTGACTGAACGGCAGAAATTTTTCAAAAA
>VCCN01000192.1:5268052-5290095 GCA_006491835.1 Architeuthis dux | reverse complement strand
ATTTTTGGAACAGCTGTGTTCGATTTTGAAAAAACTAATATGGCAAATGACTTGCTCTGTCCACAACCCAAAGACATTCATTTTACTGGAGGACTATGTTGGTGATTAATTTAAAAGTTAACTAATCAATTAACTGTTGCAACTCTACAGTTATTGATAACTTTTTAGTTTTATTTAAAAGCAATTTATTTGAATGCAACAAAATAAATATAATTATTTATTTCCTAGAAACTCTTTACAATTTAAATTTGTGTTATTCCTTTCATTACTTTACATTGACATTTGCACCTTATAATACTAAACATTTCAAAACATTCAAATACTAACATTTTACTGATAAAATACTGGGCTCCAACGATTAAGACAAAAAAGTTATTGCCGTTAAATTTTTTTCTTTCAAATTTTTGACGTCGGACATACACAAAAAATCCCTTAACAGATTTTGATTTTTTAATCTTAATCTTTTTTTTATTTAAAAAAATATTTTTTCAATTTACAAAATCAAAAGTTAGTCACATGGCAACATTTTAAATTTTTTAATTTAATCCACTCAAAGTTTTAAATTTCCCCATGTAAAGATCACAAGTTCTTTGCTCTTTATTGCATTTTAATTTTTTGTCTTTCCTTACATGATCAAACATCGCTGTTTTGAGGCAAAAAGTTGGGAAAAAGCAATTAATAAATTTAAGATGAAGGCAAAAAGTAGTCATAAAAATTTAAAATAATATTGTTATTTAATTGTTTTGTATTAAAATAATTTGCTTAGTTTAGTCTTCAAAATAGTCTTAAATAAAAGGAAACTTATTTGCAATGAATTATATGAAGTTTATTTTTACTTGCACGATTGAATATCGCTGTTTTGGGGTAGGTCTCTTTTTGCAAGAGATTAAAATTTTGTGTATGTCTGGTCTGGAAAAAAAGATTTTTTTAATTCATGGGGAATAACTTTTTCTCTTAATTGTTGGACCTCAGTATTGTATCAGTACCCATTTTATAAATCTATTGGAATTCTATTCATTTTGAAATTAAAAGTATTTTTTGCTTTTACAATCCACTACCATTTTTATTTTTCTTAGGGTTTTGTATAATCTTTCATTTAGAGAAAATAAATTTAATTGAAATTTTTAGTTAATGATACTTACTTTCCTTGGCACACCATTTAGATGAAGTTTAATCATGTACTTCCCACAGGGATTATACATTGGCTCCCCTGCTTTGTTCTGAGGGTAGATGATGCTGAGATTTGACAGAGAAATATGAATAAATGAAAACAAAAGGCAAGACAAATACATACTTTCCAACATAGTGATTTTTAACCAGAGAATTGAATCTTTTCATCCACAAAACTATGTAATAAATAAATTTCAAACTATTTTAAACAGATTTTACTGTACAATGAATCATAAATAGTACAAGTAAGAGGCTCTGAAGTGGAAGACCCTGGATGTTCAATTGGTTGAAGCCAAAAGCAAAAAGGCAGAAAAATGCTTTGGCTGAAACTTAGTGATAAAACCAACAAGGATGAAAATCATTATCATTAATCTTTTACTACTATTTCCCATCATCTTAATTTTTTAGTTGCTTTTTATCACAAAAATTCAGGCCATCAATCTACAACATGATGAAAAATAGTAGTCAAAAATTCATAATAGTTTACAATACTTCATCTAATAAAAACAAATAATAAAAGATAAGGATGAAAATATTGGTCCAACCAATTTGTAGAATAAGCAAAAGTTTTTGTTTTAGATATTTTTCTATCAGAAAGAAAGAGCATGGAACTTTAGATTCAGCAAAGTAGGACAACTTAACTGTCAAAAAAGTCTTGCATCATAAGGACTGATTTGACCGATCACTGCTAAAGAAGCTAACATTTTTTTTTACTTTCGTACTAATGCCAACACAACAGTGTTTGTTTGAGTTTTTTTATTATTAGATGAAGTATTGTAGTCATTTTTATTAATTTTTTACTACTATTTATATTCATCGTAATTTTTAGTTGTTTTGTAATCACAATTTATTTAACTAATACTGTACCCTACGGCAGTGTTTTGTTTTGGTTTTAGTAAAAAAGGAATTATCTTATTATTTATTTTTATTTAGATGCAGTATTGTAAACCATTTTTATTAATTTTTGACTTCTATTTACATTCATCTTTTTAAAATCACAATTTATTTAACTAAGACTGGCACTGTAGTGTAAAATGGTTTATAATAAACTAATAATAAAATAATAGCCTTTTTATTAAAACCAAGTTGAATTGTAATTTTTTTAAAAAACAAAACAATACTTTGTCTAAATAAAAATAAATAATAAAATAATCGCTTTTTACTAAAACCAAAACAAACATTGCTGTATGGTAGTTAGTTAAATTGTGATTAAAAAAAATAAAAATTAGGATGAATGTAAATAGAAGTCAAAAATTAATAAAAATGGTTTACAATACTTCATCTAATACAAGAAAAAAATAAAATAATCAATTTTTACTAAAACTTGAAAGTAAAAAATGTTAGCTTTTTTAGTGGTGATCGGTCAAATCAGTCCTTATGATGTGATGCATTTTTGAGTTAAGTCGTTCTACTTTGCCTTCAAGTCTATGGTTATCAAGTTAAATGATCAAACAAACTGTGCCAAAAATAAGGCAATGTAAATGAAGTGTGAACTGACCTTGTGATGAGTTTTTTCTTGAACCTTCGTTCATATTGAGCAGAAATAGCAAGAGAAGCAACAAAACTGCAGTCAGATACAACTGTCTGTCAATAAATGAGCTCTGAATTAATAAGAATCATCAAGTATAAAGTTACTCAAAATTAACTCATTAAATACATGAAAAGATAACTTGAAATTCATTTTAAAAAAATACTATTGGAAAAGTAATAAGCAATTCATTCAAATTTCTAAGATGCATAAATTTTTTAAAAAAAGATTTTCTTAAAAATACTGAGTAGCATGTTTTGCAGCAATTTTGTTGAATGTTTACAGAAATTTATTCATAGGTGCATTTATTACATTTCAAGACACTTATTTTTATTTACCTTAAGCAAAGTCTAGAACAACATGGCTCAACTTTTGATCAAATAGATTATGCCATTACAACATCATTCTTTTTCAGTAATGACTCCACTTTTTATTCTCAACTAAGGTTTATTAAGCACTGCTACCCACAACACTGGTTTATTGCTGGATTTAGGTTATTCATGTGTTCATTTATATCTATGTATCTGGACTTTGCATAGCCTAACCGTTCATAGTACAAACTTGAAATTTTGCACACCCTTTTCAGGAGAAAGCTTTGGGGTGCCTGATGGGAATAACATCCATGATTGATAGTAGAAAGTTGAAATTTTGCACACACACTACCTCAAAGGCTTTTTTGTTTGTTGAAAATTTCTTCCCTAAATAGGTTTTTAGAGGGGGGTTTAATTTTATCTATCTAGTTTGTGATAGCTTGTTTTTTGAAAATTTAGATCTTTTTTAGTGATCACAGCCCAACAAAACACGAGAGAAGTAATTTATTCATTGATCACCCCTTTTTCAAACTTTTGAATTGATCATCCCCCAACACAGCATATACGGGTGGCAGTGATTCATAATTTCCCTTGGAATGCTAGTTCCTTTTGAATTCCCAACCTTTTCAAGTCATTTCCCACTTTTGTCAATAAGATTACTAGTATCCCGCCCCCTCCATTTATTAAGTTGCAACAAAGAATAATTTCAAATAACTTTATTTTATGTATAATTAGACAGCTTCATACTAAGAATTAGTTTATTTTGTTGGGCTGTGATCACTAAAAAATGAATTTTCAAAAAACAAGCGGGCACAAACTAATGACCAATTTAGGATAAGCTTACATTGAAAATTGAACCCCCCACTAAAACCCAATTTTGGAGGGGAATTTTCCCTACTCATTGAGGGGGAGTATGTGTACAAAATTTCAAGTTTCTACTATGAACAGTTAGGGCTGGGCGAAGTCCGGATACATAGATAGATAAAACTGAACTTAAAAAATATTTAGAGGGGGGGTGGATTTTCAAAAATCAAATATACATTTTCCCTACTCATTGAGGGGAGTGTATGTGTGCAAATTTCAAGTTTCTACTATGAACAGTTTGGGCTGGGAGAAGTCCGGATACATAGATACATATAAATGTGTAAACACATGAATAACCTAAACCCAATTAAATCAGTGTTTTGGGTAGCGATGATTAATTGTCCAATATTTTTTGTTCTCTTGTGTGGTAATATTTTATTAAAATTATCAAAACAACATAGTTAAAAATATCAGAGGGAGAAAGAGTGAAAATAATGAGCAGACATACAAATGAAATCAGAGCAAAAAGACATACCTGCCTGATACTAAAGCTCGAGATAGCATATACCATTTGAGGGTTGTCACAGAAATCTTCTGGTCGCACCCAGTTAGAAAAACGTTCTTTCTGTTTGGGAGAAAGCTTAAGTTTTCCATGTTTATCGCTATTAAAATTAAAATAAAAACATGTTGCTAAGATATTTACTCAAATAAAAAAGGTGAGGTGAAATGAAAAAAAGAAAAGAAAGAAGATAAAGAGAGAGAAATAATTTAGCCTTAATCAATTTATATTACTATGTACACAATCTCCAGGCTGCACATTTGCCATTTATATCATCCACTAAAACTGAAAATTCACATATACTGCAATACTGAGAATTGTCTTATGTGGACATAACTTTATACCTATTATCTCTAACTCTACTAAACTCCCCATTACTATAAATGCAATCCTTTATTTTCTTCCCTCCTCCATTTCTTTATAATTCTATCTTACAAGTATATTCCAGCCAAAGGAATTTCTTTACCTTCCTTTCTAACACTATATTTCTGATGAAGGAATCTGACCAGAAATCAGAGCTGGATTAAGATTGCATGGGGCCCCTGGCTGTAATTCAAACAGGGTCCCCCCCATCAAAATGATTACTAGTGTAAGTAAACAAGAAATTCTATTGAACTGAATTGTAATTATATTGAATTTATTATTATTACATTGTACTTTTCTTATGGGGAAGTCATCAATCATGTCAGTAAAGCTCAGGGTGCTTACAATTTCATTTTCAATACTCATTCTTATGTGAGCAGACTGAGTCTCTGTTGTCCCATGTGTTACATTAAGTTAATTTTCAAATATAGTTATGATTCATCTTTGAATAATTAAATAAGTTTCAATAAATAAAGATTATTACTGGTAATTTTGGTAAGTAGCGTTCAAATTCAAATTATTGCCAGTTATACGTATGCTGTTTCATTTCCAAGGAAACAGATTCTAATTATCCATTATCCCAGCCCTCTGTTATAATGTTTCTATGGAAATAAATTAAATATACGTGTTACCATAGATAACCGTTAAGAATGCTGCTTGTAAAATTTACCGCCAAAAGTTCTTCGAGTTTTCAGTTGGTACGAAGCATTCAAGATGTAACGTATTTTAAACCAGTGTCGATAATGCCACTGGAGTTGTCTAAATCATTTCAACAAATGAACTGCTGAATTCAAAGAGTGTCCACTTGCTGGAAGGGATAAACTCATCTTCTAAATCTTTCTAAAATTGTGTCCTATATTTCAAGTAAGATGGCAACTTCCAGTTTTTGGAGTTTCTTCAGAAATCCTTCTGTTTCAAGTCTGTTGTCTCGTGGCTGATTTTCATCTTTTGCCAAATGTTCCAGTACTGAAATATTCTCATTGAATCCTTTGTTTACAGCCCTTACAGCATCATGCCAGGCTGATCATCTTGTGTCAGACAAGACTTTCTTAACAGGGAACACTTTCAGATGTTTTTGATGTACCTGCCAACAATGGGTTGCTGCAATAAGCCAGACATAAAGGCTTTGCAGAAGATCAAAACATCTGGCTGCATTTTTCCAACCAAATTAATGAAATGCACTGTGCACAGCACATAATGAGCAACACCACTTCTCACAAAGGATAGCTGGACGCCATTGTACTTCTCGCTTATATTTGACTGACCACAACAATTTTGAATGTTTATTCCATTTTCTTCCCAAAAATGAATAATAATTTGGATGATTTCTGATCCAGTGTGGGAAAACATTGGTATGGATTGTTCAACAGGATCAGATTGTAGAACATAGCAGACAATCACTGTTAGCTGGTCCACATGCATGTATATGTTTGTTTTGCACTAAAAACTCTTCAGTGCAAACGTTCATGGAGCACTGGTTTACTCAGAGTGAAGCAAGTTTTCAAACACAGATTTCTCCGCTTTTATACAGCTTACAAAAACAATTTTAAGGGAAAATGTTCTCCAATCTTTCTTTCTCTCACTAATGACACAGGACTGTTACGATAAGATTAGTATTTTGCGAGTTTCGTGCGCCTGCTATTTTAGACACAAACAATTTTTTTCTGTTAACTAATTTTAGGAGTCTCTAAATATTGGGAACCCCTGGCTTCAGCCCATCCCCCCCCCCAACTGGTATAGCCAGAAATAAATTTCTCTTAATATTTTTCCAATTTGTTTCTTTCAATTTCTTTTCTCTCTACATAACTACTTATTCCTTCAAAATCAAATCGAAGAGACCAAAGTCACAAGTAGAGGTACAATGAGAAACATAATATCATTCATTTGCTTACCTGATTGGAACTGGGAAAGCAAATCTTTCCAATCTATCTACAGACATAAATGGGACGTATTCTCTGTTGTTGATAAATGAGGAATGTCTTATGGGAAAAAAAGAAAATGAACCACATAAAATAAACATTGAATGTTTTAAAATTTAAATAACACAGTGAACAAAAAATATAATAATATGAGTATCTTACCACAATTTATTGAATAAATGCTTCTTTTCAGGATGGAATATATTTCAATAAGAAAAATGTTAAAGAAACTAAAAAGGGGTAATATAACTGAATTTCTATATTAATCTGTCTGATTTTTATATGGTTGTATTCTCTAAGAGATTCTATGAATCAATATTGGCACCCACAATTTGTTTTATTTTTTTAAAACAAAAAGAATTACTGGTCAGCAGCAGCAGTTTTCTCAACATATGAAAACATATTGCATAGTTTATAAGCCTTGGAACACTGAAAGAAGTTTTGGTACACATACAACAGTGGGGTCCAAGATTTAAGACAAAAAGTTATTTCCCTTGAATATATGGACATAGGCAAAAATAATCCCTTATTTAAAAATTGATTTCAATTTTTGATTGTCTGTATTAAAGACAGATTCTGATTCTACTTTTTGTGTATGACACCATCAACACTAACAGTACCTGAAAAATTAATAGTTTTCACCATCAAAAAAGCAAAACAATAATTATGATAATAAACATATCAAAACAAAAGCAACACATTTAATATGATTTATTGAAAAGGTATTACTATCAGTTTCAAATTATTGATCAAATGATATTATAAAAAGTAAAAGGTACACATACAACAGTGGGGTCCAAAGATTTAAGACAAAAATGTTATTTCCCTCCCTATTTCAAAGACAAAACTTTTTTTAAATTAAATTAAAATAATTAAATTAAAATAAAAACTGTATTTTTTAAAAATATTACATAGATAGCTGAAGTTTTTGTTTGAACAGTCTGTTGCTAGTTATATTTACTAGCTACAATGTTGTATCCAAATTAAAAAATTATTAAAATAAATTATAAAATAACTTTGTATAAAATTGTGTATCAAATCATTGTTATTTAATTGTTTTGTACATATAAAATAATTTTAGGATGATCAGTCACGTGTCACAAAACTGTTGAACAACCGTGTCAGTTATGATTTTCGTTTTAAAATGATGTTTACGCCACAAATTTACTTAGTTTTATCTTTGAAATAGTCTTAAATAAAAGGAAATTTATTTGATATGAGCTATATGAAGTTTTGTTTTACTTGATATGCACTTTCATCTTTCTTGTTGTTTTCTAACCTTGTCTTGCGCGATCGAAAACAATTTTTAAATAAGGGATTATTTTCGCTTTGTCTGTGTATTCAAGGGAAATAACCTTTTTGCCTTAAATCTTTGGACCCCACTGTTGTATGTGTACCAAAGTTTTAGTAGGTCAACTATTTGTTAGCTTTCATTTCCTTTGCTTTTCTTCTTTCTTTTTTCCATAAATGTGTGCACAAAACTCTTTGATTGTTTCTTTCCTTGTTAACGGAACAATATCTTGTAAAAAAAAAAGTTGTATACATTTAGATCACAAATTAAAACATTCAATTAAAATGTCTGAATGAAATCTGATACAAAAGAGGGAACGGTATATTATAGATATTTTTATACTGCATTATAAAAAATTTGATCTAAGAAAAGCAAACATTTTGTGACATAAAAAACGACTCACCTTAAGACATCAATTTCCTCTTTTGTATAGCTTCCTGGACCAGACACACCAGGTCCAGGAGGCTGAGGTTTGGCACTTGCTGCTGTAGATTTGTTCTCAGTGTCATCTTTGAATGCACCAAATCCAAGAGGAGGTATGGCCCTCTGGTTTGTATCTTTTCCTATAGATCTGGAGGCATCATTTGAAGTGGGATGTTGTGTTGTCTGTTTGGCACAACCCTTCAGGCTCTCAGCTCTGTGACACAAAACAAATTTTAGTCAGTTTCAAAGTTATATTTCAATGCAGTCAAAAGAAAGGGATATTTTTTTTTTAAAGTCTTGGAAGGTGTCAGAATTTACTGGACTTAAGTTCTAAAAAAGGTCATGATGAATTCATATTGTTGTCTACTTTTCAATTAATGCATACCAATTCAATGTATGAGTTGGAAAACTGCTTTCCACATAAGCTTTGATTATTGTACATTTAAAAGTGGTCTTATCATTTATTTTAGAGAAAAAAAGTACATAAGGTTTTTTCTAATATATTACATTTTACTTTGGGTTTTTCAAAGTGTTATGTAAAGTAGTATAAATGTATTTTTGTTTTAACAAAACTAATCAATTTTACTTTTTCTGATAGTATTCTACCTATAATGACACCTAGCATAAGGACCAAAAAAGATTTCAAATATATTATAACTATTAAAATATTGCCTACCTGTTCAGAGCTTGTTTTGCTAGCTTAGTAACTCTTTCTTGTAAATGGGAATCTTCGGTTTGCTGCCGCTGAAAATAAAAGTTTATGATAATGGTTATTTTCACAAAGGTAGAAAAGGTTTAAATAGATTGAAATAGTCAATCTTTATACTATATCAATTCAGGATTGAAATAGTGTTCAGATTATTTCAAGCAGTAATGTACTTAATCATTTTTGGTGGTAATGGAAAGAAGATTTCTTTGGCAAGAAGTTTGTTTAGACTAGAGCAGTGATTCCCAACCAAGGGGGAAATAAGGCTATTAGGTAAAAAAAAGTCCAGTCTAGAGATAGGGTTTTCTGCACTTCTATCTAATCAAGTCGAAGGTTCGAAATAAGCTTCAAGTTGAGAATAATTTAAGATGTGCTCTCTCACTAATAGACCCACAAATAGAAGAACTAGTTACACAAAAACATGAACAGATCACATTGATGCGTATGTCAGTTACGATAGCAGAATTCTTATTATTTTTGTAATAATTGAAATTTCAAATGATGTGGTCTAATTAATTTAGCTTGCTTTCTTTGAGTAACTGCAGCTGTACAATTATAAAATTAAATTAATTCTTAGTATGAAGTTGTCTAATTATATGTAAAATAAAGTTATTATTTGAAATTATTCTTTATTGCAACTTAATAAATGGAGGGGGGAATACTAGTAATCTCATTGACAAAAATGGGGAATGACTCGAAAAGGTTGGGAACCACTGGACTAGAGCATTATTATTATATTATATTATTAACATCCGATATTTAGATGGTTTGATTTTAGAACTTGTCTTTATGAATATAACTCCTGGGCGCAGGAGTTTCAGCAATATAGCACCCAGACTTTGGAATCAATTAACCTATGATATCCAAAACATACATTAGCAAGCTTTAAATCAAAAATAAAAACTTTCTTGTTTCGAGACTTTCATAATTATATGAATTCAGTAAATAAATACACTTCGTAACTGTGTTTTGTAAAAAACTTTGACAGATTGCACTTTCTTCTTACTCTTCTTTAATAGGCCTTATATTTTTACTGCAATTGATTGCACATATTTTCAAGTGCTTTTGTCCAGTGGGGACCTAATTATTGAGGTTCCCAAGAAAAAGTGCTTTCTATAAATGCATTTATTATCATTATTACTGTAAAATGAAATGTCTTCTTGTTTACAATCTGAATAACTTCCTCACCAAATGAAATTTCTAAAAGTGGTCCAATATTTCAACTAGCAGTAAAATATATTTTCATCAGTATTTATGATGTTTTTGTTTTAATTCATTGCTAATTATTCAAATTTTATCTTTTCCTAGAAAAAGTAAAATATTAAGCATAGTTTATTGTTAACATCAGTTATAATTAATGAATTTCCCAATTAGATTTTTCAAATGTAATTGTCACGTTACATTATGCAACAATTTTTAGTCAGTAATTTGTGGTTAATACAAGGTTGGATCAATAAGTCTGTAGCCTGAATTTTGATCTGAAAGTTTTATTGTATAATGTTTGATGTGATTAATATTCACCACTGATTGAAGGAAGGAGATTATGTTGAAAAATAAATATTTGTTGTGCAAAATGAATGCTTTTTTCATCATTAGGCTGCAGACTATGTATATATATTTTTATCATTTGGCATTTCATTTATTTTTTATTTTCCAGGATTTACCACTTTGTATCTTATTTCTCTACTAAATAACTTTTGCATCTTGTAAATAAGACTTAAGTTTAAATA
Source organism: Architeuthis dux (assembly GCA_006491835.1). Taxonomy (NCBI): domain Eukaryota; kingdom Metazoa; phylum Mollusca; class Cephalopoda; order Oegopsida; family Architeuthidae; genus Architeuthis; species Architeuthis dux. The sequence goes on along the minus strand of VCCN01000192.1, from coordinate 5,279,291 downwards.
TCTTCAGGAAAAATTAGGTTGAAACAATTTATCCAATTTTGTTAATTCTAATGAAGTAGGGAGCTGCCTGTTTTAAAAACTTTAACAACATTGTGATGTAAACATTTTCTTAAAAAACTTTTAAAATGCTTCTGTTTTCTTTCTTTTTTGCTCATAATTTTTCTGGATTAGATGAAAAAAGGTTTTTAAAAAATTTGAGATTATTAATTTATTAATTAGTTTATACAAAAAGCTATATATAAATGTCAGATTTTTTTCTACTACAAATGACATTACTGTTTGTAGCAATCTTCGCGCACACAGCTTTATACGGTTGCCATAAAAAATTGAAAAATCCTCTTACAGATTATATATATTTCTTGGCTAAAAGCAATGCAGCTTATAATATAAATTTAATTTTGTGAAGATCTTTCTATGAAGAGTCAAATGTTTCAGTTAATGTTTTGCTTAATTTTGATTTGTAATTTTAATTATTGGAATGATCACTTCTCTAAAAACTTACAACAATTTATGTTTTGCTTTCTACATTTAATAAATTTTCATTTTGAAAAGAAATTTAAAAAGTAATTACTATTTTAATACAGAGCTCTACAGCTTCCATGTATAACACCACTGCTTCCTCTGCATTGTTCTGCTCATCTTCCTGAAAAGCTTGCTGGACTAGAAATGCTGCCCGTTCTACACCAAGCTGGGAAAAAATGATGAAAAATTATACTTTTAACCATGAGAGAGACTAACATTCCAATTATGAATCATTATGAATCACCGCCACCAATATATGCTGTGTTGGGGGTGATCAATTAAAAAGTTGGGCTGTGATCACTAAAATGTGTCTGAATTTTCAACAAAAAATAGGCACAAACTAGTGACCAATTTAGTATAAGCTTACAATGAAAATTGAACCCCCCCCCCCACACACACACACACTCTAAAACTAAACAAATTTCAAGTTTCTACTATGATTGCTTAGGGCTGGGCAAAGTCCAGATAGATAGATACATATAAATGTGCAACCACATGAATAACCTAAACCTTTGGTAGCAGTGATTAATTCACTTGTAGCAGACAGGAGATAACTTTATTGTGTGTTCTGACATATTAGCATGAAATAGTTTTACAGACGATTAAACTCCTTGTTGTTTGTGTTGTTAAACTCAACCATTCGATCAATCCATTTTACGGCCATCTTCAAGTGTACTATCCAAATGTGATGGTGGTAATAAATTCGCCGTCAGCAGCAGCGAATGACTTGGCTGATTCCGCTATCATCAGCAGCTAAAGCAGCGGCCATTTGGAAACAGGAAATGTTAGGATTGCCCAGTAGGATAATGATAATGTTTATCAAACTAGTGTAGAAGAAACACAGTATAGAGTCTGGCCTGGCATTTAACTCAAAATTTTACTTGATGAAATCTTTTGAAAATGACTCAAGATAAAACATTGCTGAAATCATATGTACATATAAGCAGAAATGACTGTAATTGAAGCATTCTATCTCTGAAACAAGAAAGAATTATTACCTTCCATCATTATATCACAAGTATTTGCTGATCTCACAAGGCTGGTAATTTTGATTAGTTCTGAACTAGCAACTTTGGTACAATATCAAATGAGCAAATGTTTAAGCACCATAGAGTTATTCAAATATTCCATGCAGCAATAAAACAAGCTGATTGGTTAAATGCTTAAGAAGTGTACAAAATCAAAATTTGATTTCTGTTGTTTTTATATCACTGACCTGTTGAGACGGCTTTGCATTGTATTGAGGTGCTGTTGCTCCAGAACCTGCAAAGGTTAAAAAATAATCTGAATTAGTGACAATAAGAAAGTAATACATATTATGCTACTTGAATCAACTTCCTTATTTCTGGGGTTAATACAGGATATTTTTATTTTGTTGTCAAGTATAAAACAAACTAGTTTATTCTCACTTGTATAAGGTAGCTCAAAATGAACACAAGAAAAACATAATTCAGTGAAAGTTATATTTAAATAAATATTATGAAAGAAAAACTTTATCTAAGAGTTCCTTTCTTAAATCACTGAATGTAACAATTAATATCTCATAGCTTTATTAGTAAGTACTAAGTTAAGAAGACAGTGTATCCAAATAAGGAGGTTAATGCTGTATATAGTGCAAGGCAAATGTATTGCTGATGGATGAGAACAGCTAACTTATTAATCACTGCTACCAAAGGTTTAGGTTATTCATATGTTCACACATTTATATGTATCTATCTATCTATCTGGATTTCGCCCAGCCCTAACCATTCATAGAAGAAATGTGAAATTGTGTACACCCCCCCCGATGAGTAGGGAAAATGCTTATTTTTGTTTTTTGAAGATTCCACTCCTAAATAGGGTTTTAAGAGGGGGTTCAATTTTCAATGTAAGCTTATGCTAAATTGTTTTTTGAAAATTCAGACCTTTTTTAGTGATCACAGACCAAATTTCTAATTGATCACCCCCAACACAGCATATATGGTTGGCAGTGATTCATAATTTCCCTTGGAATACTAGTTATTTTGTACTAAGTTTGCCTATTTTATAAGGCAGCCTTTGAGAATTTAACTGATGCATAGAAATAATGATCATGTTTGGACAAGTCTCCTCAGGTAAATCAATGGAGCTAGAGGGCTGAAAATTTAAACATTTACTCTTTATTATATCTAGAAAAAAATGTTGTTTTTAGGTTTTATTAAATCCCGCCATATAGGTTTTTAGGGGGGGGGGTCAATTTGCAATGTAAGTTTATGCTAAATTGGTCCCTTAGTTTGTGTCCGTCAGTATTCAGACATTTTTAGTGATCACTGCCCAACAAAAGGCAAGAGAAGTATCTTACTCATTGATCACCCCTTTTTTTTCAATTTTTAAATTGATCATCCCCAACACGGCATGCTGCTAAAAGACTTTGGTCATGTGATGGTTTCAAGAGAGTGACTAACCAGACCTATTTGCATTATTTGTCAATTATTTCATCAACCAAAATTTTATTATCTCCATTTTCCATTTTGATTGACTTTCATCAATGTCAGCCAAAGTAGCAAGACAGTAACTATTGTTATAGGCTGTAACATCACAAGATATGTAGAATATATTCAAGTTGCTGAATTTGGTTAAATTGTTACTAGTATATACAGCTGTATTAAAGTATTCATTTACCAGACCTTCCAAGTCTCCCGCATTTTGGGTAGTACTCTCGCAATATTCTTTGTCTCCAACTCTCCCCCACAATTTTTGTTGAAACCTGTTTTCTCCAGCATTTTCCTTTGAAGTATGGTCGGCCAATTTTGAAAAATTTATATTAAAAAAACTGAAAAGGTAAATTGCTTATATAGCTAAAAACGTGTAATGGTTATGTACTTAATCAAGGAAATATTGTATACTTGGCATTTATATTGAACAAAAGTATCAGATAACAGAATTCTTCTCTCTCTATTTATATATTGTGTTAAAAAGAATTATCTTATCAAGAGAGAGTGGGGAGGTTCTGATATTTTAATTTTTACTTCGATATGCTGACCTTAGTTTAAAGAAAAAAATTCAATGATTCATGTTGTGTTGTGTATGTTTTGTATCAAGATTTAGTGTTGAAAATGCTATTTCCAAACATTTACAAGGGCCAAAAATCAAAAATGCAAACACCAGGAGGGTGGGGGGACTCACAGCGCCCCCAGAACCTCAACTGATTTACTTCAATCATACATTAAAAATTAACATTCCTACATTTAATATTTATATTACCAATGAAATATTGATGAAATTTTCAGACAAAAAAAGATAAGTAATAAAATACTTACAACTGTTCTTCAAGCTATTTGCTCTATCCATATATTCTTTAATGCGGTCTGCAATATTAGGGATCTTAGAACCTTCCTCAGCAGCCATATGTAATGCCTGAGCAGCTTCCTAGGAATCATGAATGAAAAAATTAATAAACATACTGTCTATAAATTTGAGAAGAATCATTTTGTACACACCCTCCCCTCAATGAGTAGGGACCCCCCCCAAAAAAAAATAATAGGTCTGTTGTGGGTAGCAGTGATTAATATATGCATTATATGATTTTCAAAAATACTAATTATGTTAAAATTTTCAAGAATTGCCTGTGCAGAATATCAGTCAAAAAAAATCCTGATCAATTTAAAAATAACTCATAATACAATACATAAAAAGAGATTTTATCATTCCTAAGTTAACATTCATAAATTCTCTATAAAAATGAATTTCATAAACATACTGTGTAGTAAAAGATTGCCATTGCAATTTGCCCAATTTGGTCAAATTGTACCGCCAACTGAGCAAAATTGGTTCCATCTCGTTCAAGTGCTGAACAAACAACATCGTCATCAGAATCTTTCATGCCAGAACTTCACCAGAATCTAAAAACAAATGTGAAAAATGTCAAAGAAATAAAGAACTGATAATATTGTATTAAATATCAACTTGACATTATTTTTAAGGAAGATTTAGTGTCTGAAAAAGGGTTATATAATGTCAACACTTCAAACATTAGTCTCTGCAGGTAACAGGTGAAAATCTTTAACAGCAAATATCAAAATACTTAGCAGTATTACCTGCCCACAATCATAAATCATCTGGCCTTACACGATTTCAAGTCTGAACAAAGCTAAGTTATAGTCAGAAGAGGAGGTTTCATATTTTTAGGTGATAGCTCAATATATTATTAATAATAATAGTCTTGCCACTTGGAATCTTTCTACTAAGCCACACCTCTCCATTGCACTGAGAGTGAATAAGGGCAATTTCTAATATCAGCACAAACATTTTGGGGGGCATTTCATTATGTACTTATGTTAAATCTTGGTAATAAAAGACATGTAAATACAACGTTATAGCAGTTTAGTAGAATGGGGCAAGCAGTAAATAGGACTCATGTCTTCGTCAACTTTCACTCAGAGGATGGAGAGGATCACATTACAGTCAGCCTGAGATTGGCTTGGTTCATGAGGTGGCTTGCAAGACCAATTCTTGCCTGGAACCGCCAGGGACAATGGGGGCAGGGAATTGTTCCTGCAGGCCGGGGTAGCTCCATCCGACACTTGCGTTCTAGTCTTTTTGCACAGGTGGTGAGTGCTCTTTGGATTTCAAAACGTTTTGTAGACTTATGGATGTTTCTTCTCCATTTATTTCGGTCCGATGGTTCTGTTAGGTGGTTTAATCTAGAGATTTCTTAACTGGTCCTTGTAACTGCACTTTGGAGCTCTGAGGGGGCCAGCGCAGGTGGGAAGCTCACTATATAAGGTTTGTTTGGACAATCTCATTGAGTCCATACTTCGGATGTGCCCCATCCAGCACAGACAGTGCCCAATGAGGCTTTCAATGCTCTGGCTGTTTGCTTGCTCGAGCACTTCAATGTTCATCACTCGATCTTACCAACTGATTCCAAGGATAGAACGTAGCATTCTTTGATGGAACCTTTGAAGCTTCATGGTATCTCAGCTGTATAGTGTCCAGGTTTTACAGCCATATAAGAGTGTTGAAATTACCACTGCTTGATAGATCATGACCGTAGTATGGGAGTGGAGGCGTACAAGATTGAACAGCCCCCCCCCCCCATCTAGCCTGTACTGCAGATGAATTCCTAGCTTGTCAAGTGGGATTGCGTACATCATGGTGGCCAGGCAGATGATGATGAAGCTGCGAATGAGGGAGATAAACTTCAGCAGGCATCCAAAGCGCACTTGTGACGCTGTCAAATGCCACATCCACAAGATCAGGGAGTCTGGCCACATCCCACAAGAGTGGAAAGATGCAAACATTGTTACCATCACAAAAAAGGTGACAAACCAGACAGTGAATACTCACTGATTTCAAGACATTATTAGAGATGATGATGCAATATTTTGATGCAAATTTTAAAGTGTTTTCTTTCTGCTCTAATGTGGGGAAAATGGAACCATTTTTAAACAGTCAAACAAAGTTTTCTAAATGAAAATTTCAAGGTAAAGAGTATTTGTATAATAATGCAAAGAATTTAAGAAACTCAAACTATTATTAATTTCATCTTACAACCATGTCTGCACTTTATGGATGGACATTGAAGCATTCAAACTGGAGAAGTAGAAGAATAATTAATTTAAAATTATTCAATTGATTGAATCAAAGTTTTATATCATAAAGATTATATCATAAAGAATAAGACCAACTGAAGATCCATCTAACAGATGTAATAGGGGTTGGCATTTAAGGTGTGAGTATTTTAGAAATGTTTACACTTGTGTGGTAAGCTAGTTTCTTTTGATAGGTCTTTTTAAACATGTTAACAGAAACAGAGTTTACTGTTTTGTCTGAAAGGGAGTTCCAGTATGAAAGGGATCTTGATGTCATAAATCTGTCTCTAATACCATGGTGTTGGTGTATCTGGTATTTGTGGCAGTGACCTCTGTTTATTGTTCTTGGTGTTTTGTGTAGCATGAGTTTGCTCTATATGCACATCTTACAGTGAGTATCTGCATCCATTTCTACCATGCAGTGTGTCATATTGTAGTGTGGGTAGCTGTAGTATTCTGAGTCTGTCTTCATATGGCAGGTCTTTTAGTTATGGCGCCAGTTTCGTAGCTCTCCTCTGTAACCTCTCTAACATGTCTCAGTATTTTTTGGTGTGTGGAGACCAGATAATGCTTGCATATTCTACATTTGGTCTGACCAGGGTTTTGTAAAGCATTTTGAATATAATGGTGTCCATTTGTTTGAATGTGCTTCGGATTACACCAACACTGGTTTGCTTTATTGATTTTTTTCTTCTATATGTTTATTGAAGTTTAGTTGCTCATCTACTATCACCCCTAGATCCTTTCTTCAGTTGTGTTAGGTTGTGTAATGTGTAGTTATATTTGGATTTGTTTCCGGATATTGTATTAGTTTGTTTAGGTGTAGTATACTGAAGTAATTTACTTTATTTTCACTTTAGAATTACAAAATAATAATAAAGACAACATGAAGACAATGATTAAATTCCCATCATCAGTTTAATGAAGTAGAAATGCGTTAAAAAGAAGAAAAAAACGTTTTAAAATCCAGCAACAACATAACACAAGCGGGAAAACAGGTTTTCGTTCGTGCCAAATTAAACTGTTTTATGAAAACAATCTCAGCTGTTCTTACAAGACAATTCTGTTGTTTCTAACTTTCTAAAGCCACTTAATTAAAAATTCATAAATAAAACGATCATAGTTTGGACGGTGTTATGACAAACCAGAATATTTTACAATACATATATTTTTGAGTGGGAAAACAAGAATAAAATAACCGAACGCATGACACACGAGCTTGAAAAGTTTCCCTGTCCATTGTAGTTGAAGGCACATTCAAGGCCCTGGAATCTGTATATTTTCATTGTTATTTTTAAATACGATAAAAATTAGCAAAGTTTAGCTTCTAAGCACACCCTTTAACTTTATATCTTGATACGTCATCATCATTTGAAAAATACAATTTGAACGTGTAAACACTCCTGGTCACTTCTAAAAAATAATTTATTTAACTAAGGATATCAACCACAATTCATTCAACTACAATTACAAAAAAATATATTCATTGTCACTATAGCTCTCAAAAATGTATTTAATTTGAATATGTGTAAAAATATGAGATTATTATTTTTGGATTAGGATTTATCAAATATTTACCAACAAGACGACGCAAACAAACCATGCAACTGCACCAATCGAACAAACTTATTCACATCAGTGAAAGAGTTTTAAGAGGAGATAACTCGAGAGATAAAATGTTAGCTCTGTCCCCAGATGGATAATTGTTACAAATCCCGGAAGAAACGTCGCAATGTAGTCTTACGCTGAGCTAACTAAAAAACGTAATAGGAAGAAAAGACACAACCTTGGTTTCTGAGTAGGAAAAAAGTACAGGAAATTTTTTTTTAATAAAATAAGTAATATCTTAATTTGTCTATAGTTTTGAGAAGGGTCATTAACATTCAAAGAGTTTTTTTCGGACGATTGAACTCCTTATTTGTGTTGTTAACACAACGTTTCGGCCGATTCTTTCTACGGACTTCTTCAGGTGTACTATCCGAATGTGATGGCGGTGTAGAGGTCATTTTTCTTAAAGGACTAAAATAGGGCTAAAAATATCAAGCTGGCTTTATCACCTCGATGGGGCCAGCTCTGAACCCTATGAAGTATGGTATGCTAATCCTCGCCTTTTCAGCCTGCTTCCTCGCAGTGCTACCACCACCCATGCCTTCCTTTCTGGCACATAAAATATCTCTTCTTTTTTCCACTTAATGTTTAGGCCGCCTAGGGCCCACTTAAGTGATTTTACATCCCTACTTTTAACTATGGACATTTCTTCAAATTCTGTCTATTCTTTCGAGATTAACGATGACCATCAATTACTTTAGTTTCTGTTAAATTGGGCTTAGCAGTGTAACTCCTTAAAATGTCTTCCTGATTAGAAACTATCTTTCCTACAATGCTGACACCTTTTCCTTTCTGTCATTTGCCTTTTTTCTAAACTGATTTCCTTGTCTTTATCACGTTATCCAGGTCTGATTATGGCCATTGGTTTTACAGGTTCGATTATAACTCATGTTACATCAAGATAAATCTATTTCAGAACACAAAAACAGGCTAATGGCAGAAACCCCTATTTACCTTACTCTTCATCACAAAAACCTCTCACACTAACTCCTTTTACATATTTATGTATCCTTTTTTATTGTACCTTTTTTCATTGCAATGTTTATTAAATATAACCTTTCCATTTTAATCTGACGCTTTTTGTTTTGATTCCTTATCCTTTGTTCGTATTGACCGCCAAAAAAACCAATATGGCTGATTATCGCCTTCCTGATTTCTGACCATCTGACCTCCTTCCACCTCTCACCGGGACGACAGCCATTGCTACTGCTGGCTACTACTATTACTACTGCTGCTGCAGCCACTGTCTGCCATGACAGGTCACTCTCACTATTACCTTTTTACTGCTATTTTGAATGGAGAATTTATTTACATTCTCTTACAACTTAATTAACTTCTCCCTTGTTAAACATAATTATATCTTTACAAATCACAACCTTGTAGTTACCCCAACTCTACAGTGTTATAATGTAGGATTCAGGTGTTTTTCTTTCCTTGTTAGGCCTGGATTTTCATATACCTTGTCCCTGTTGAGTAGCGGAAGCCACACCGTGTTGAACTCTGCACTTGCCTGACTTATACACTCAGCCAACATGTTGATGTATGCTGCTTCTTTGATTTTTCTCAGTTTCCAATGGTGTTCCCTGTCTATAATCTGGACTTCTTCTCAGAGAGGATAGTGCTTGCTCTTCTCTCTTCAGATGTGGTCAGCCATCCCAGATTTTTTCATTTCCCCTTTGTTTATGGATTTTTTATATTCCTCGAGACTATAACAACCAAGATGAGGACACTTGTCCGAGTAAATCAGTGTATAATTCTTCTTCCTTATTCTCTTTATTTCTTTCCCAGCCTGCAAAAGGCTGAGAACACTGTGGTGTTTTAAAAATTTATACTATAATTGCAGACCTAAATTTTTATTGTATTAGAAATTTAAGCCACTGCTAAGATAAATCACAATCACAATTTAACTGTCAATAATACATGAAAATAAGTTCAAAAATGGTTGCTTGAAGGAAATTGTTATCTGATTACAAAAATAAAATGGTGGTTGATTAGATAATTAATCACTGCTACCCACACCACTGGTTTATTGCTGGGTTTAGGTTATTCATGTGTTCTGACATTTATATGTATCTATGTATCCGGACTTCACCCAGCCCTAACTGTTCATAGTAGAAACTTGAAATTTCATACAGACACTACCCCCACTCTAAATAGGATTTTAGAGATGGGTTCAATATGCAATGTAAGTTTATGCTAAACTGGTCACTGTTTCTCAGAGAGGATAGTGCTTGTTTTTGAAAATTCAGATCTTATTTAGTGATCACAGCCCAACAAAAGGTGAGAGAGGTAACTTATTCATTGTTCACTCCTTTTTCCAATTTTTTAATTGATCACTCCCAACACAGTGGCAGTGATCATAATTTCCCTTGGAATGCTAATTATTTCCATGATTATTCATATCTATATTATAATGATCTGAATTCTGTTTGTGAGTATGTGCATATGTTACTGTAATACAGCAAAAACAGCATATCGTAGCCAGAGTTTCATTAGCGCTATACCGTTAAAATGCTCTAAGTAATTTCCAACTTTATAATGATACTGTGGGTACTTAATTAATTTTTTTAAAACATATTTTTATATAGAAATATTTTTTTAACAAAATAATGGTGTCATTATTTCACGGGGGTATATTTATTTTATGCAAAAATTATTTATCTTTTTGTTTCTTTTTTTCTTCCTCTTCCATCATGAACATTTCCACGCTTTATTACAAAAAACAATTTTTCTAAATTGCAAGCATGTATTTTCAGAAATCATTTAACAATTTTCTTGTCGTAAAAAAGTCAATGACAAAAATACAAAGAATGTAAAACCTTTTGTTCTGATGTTAATAATTTTGCTGCATATTAAGAATATATATCCTTGTTACCAACCAATCGGCTTTTCGTCTAATCCTTGTCCTGTTTGTTCTTGTTTGTGTACCTTGGTTTAAAACGTTCCTTACTTCTATGTTTAAAGAGGAACCAAATAGAAGACTTCAACATTTCTCGTACACATTATTTGTTATGAATCTCTAGACTGCTGCTGCTTTGGGATTAGTAGTAGTACAAGTAAAGCTAACTTTGAATTCTAAATGTAGTTGGAGTTTGTTTAAGGACCAAACAACAGTCCCTTACAAATGTAAAATTACAAAATAAACCAAAATCTTCCCTAATGAGTATTCTTCAAAGAATTCTGTTCTCTTAGGTTGATGGTTTTAGAAATTGCAATTTTTGAGAATAAGAAAGCTGGACATCTCCAGACTGAGAGAGCTTGGTCAACAAAGAGGATAGAAGAAGAGACAGATGATAAAAGGGCTAAGTATCTCCAGAATGAAAGGAAAATATAAACTCTATAAATAGGAAGTGACTTTATATTGATCTTAATGATTGCTGAGGGTGGCTTCTAAGTGAGTCATCCTAAGAATATTATGACTGAAAGTGATTCTTTTTACTTATCCAATGAACTATGCATGTGTAAATAATAAGAAATAGAATAAAATGATAAAAACAGATGCAGAAGGATAGAAATACAAAATATAATAAAATTAGCATTCCAAGGGAAATTATGAA
>VCCN01000192.1:5250859-5262508 GCA_006491835.1 Architeuthis dux | reverse complement strand
TTCTATTTCGTTTCAAAAACGTCTAGATAGTCATTTTCGCCTTTAAAAAAGAAACGCGGCCGAAATGCTCGGATTTGAAATATTGGCGGCCGACTTGTCTGGGCCAAATTGTCCGGTTACCACAAAGATTACATATTGATTTCGCTGATGGAATCGCTATTTTCTTACTGTTCGACAAAGGACTGAAAATTAATAAGAATAATAAAAACACAAATTTAAAATATATTAGTTCTTTTATCAGAAATTCGAACTTATAAACGGTAATTAAATACTTGTTTTTTTTTTCCTAACTAGTAGTTAGTTAAATTTTTGGAGACAAATTCAATTCACACAACGGCTGAAGATTAAATGTGTGCTTAAATCAGAATACCTTTAACAAGGAAGAATAATTCGATGTTCCTAGCATGGTGTGGTGAGTAAAGCCAATGAAAATCTTTTGTAAACTATGTTTTTTTTTTATTTTTAAATATTAAATAATATAAATTTTAAAAAAGAAACAAATTTGAACAAATTCATTAAAACTTAAACTAATCATTTTTATTTTTGTAGTAAAATAAAATTCTCACATACATTGAAAACTTGGCAATCCTTCGTTTTGTGAACGCATAAATTTTAACCATTGTCGAAATCGACTATGGGTGCGCAAAAGGGCAAAAACAAAGTGACGTAACTCGAACTGTACAAATAACTAATTGTATTAAATAACGATTGTAAATTGTAAAGTTCCACACAAACGATGCACAACTTTTATGCACTGTTTTTAACATCGAGTGAGCGAGTGTGTGGAAAATCCATGAAACAAAATCAAGTTAATACATAAATTATTGTTATTGCTTTGAATATCACTACTACTGGGTGTAACAGAAGAGCTTTTTCTTCCCCTTTGTGCAAGCGTAGTCGATTTCGACAATGATTAAAATTTCTGCGTTCACAAAACGGAGGATTGCCGAGAATTTTCCTAAGATTCTAGTAAGCATTAAAAGCATTGGCAATCCTTGCAATAGCGCATCAGCTCCTGTCCATTTTGGATGAGCAATTTTTGAATGGCTAACAGTGGCAATTTTTTGAATGGCTCAAAGCATCATTAGCTGTTTATTCTTTTAAAATATTTTTTTAAGGGTCAGGGTTAGTAGCCTAGTAGGTAGGTTTAGTGTTAGGGTCAGTAAGTAAGTAAGTCAGTAAGTTTGGGGTTAGGGTTAGTCGGTAGCATGGGCGTCCGCTAACACTTTTCGAGGGGGAGGGGGGTGATATACGTGTGTTCGGAACATATCTTAGCTGCAACCCTGTTACCAGCTATAGCGAAGAATAAGACTATCTTTTTAGATGGGTACATTAAGTTGGCATTACATAAAACAATTGTACAGTACCATTATCGATTATAAGGTTCGAACTTTCAAACCCCCTCACTCCCCCTAGATGAGAAGAACTGATCGGGGGGCAAATGCCCTGTTTGTCCCTCTAGCGGACGTCCATGGTATTAGTGTTAGTAGGTAGGTTTAGTGTTAGTTGGTAGGATTAGAAGGTAAGTTTAGGGTTAGTCGGTAGGGTTAGTGTTTTGAAATTGGCAATTTTTAGATCGAGAATAACGTTATTTTATACGGTAAAAATCTAGCCATTTTCAGCCATTCAAAATGGCCGAATAAAAAATTGCTAATTTCAAAGTGGTGCGAGGTGGGCGTGATGTTATATTATAAGGATTACCAAAAGCATTTTTGATTTCGCATGGAATTAACATCGAATTCAGAATATGAAGAGTGGTAAAAAAGGAAGAACTAATCACTGACTTACGACTAGTAGTCGTCGTAGTCAGACTATTTTGCAGTTGTAAATTGACGCACGTTTTTATCTATCTCTACTATCGGTCAATGTGTATGCGCATACTATTTAAAGTCACTAGTAAATTTAATTAAAAATACCCTATTATTTAATAATTTTAAAATATAAATTGATTTTATAAAAATTCCCCAAAAGAAAAAAAAACCCATTTCATTCCAATAGAAACGCCGTAACGCGACTTTACCATCATCATTAACACAAAAATATGTATTTATAAAATCTGAAAAGCATTTTATTCAGTTTAACTAAGCAGCTTAAGAATTAAATTGCCCAATTGTAAGATCAATAGAAATAATTGATAAGCTTTATATTTTAAGTAGAAAATCGGTTTCTCTGTTACTTTAATTAGAAAATCTGTCAGATTCGACACCTCTTTCGAACTCTCTAATGCAAAAAGAGTGGATAAGTTACGCCAACATGGCGCACTAATACTGCCAAAAAAAACCCCTAAGGCGGACAGAACTTGACTTGTAACAAGTTATTTGTTGGTAAGGTTACTTATTTCTCTTTATATTCGACGGATTAATTCTAGCGTTGTTCACAGAAACACTTTAAAGTTTCATTCTTAGCTTTAATTCATTGATTACGATCGGATTTGCCGAGTAGTGTTGTAGATTTCCTTCTTTCTTTCCTCAAAAATAGACTTGCTAATCGTGTAATAGCTGCTCGTGTCTGATTTCATACACTGTCTTGTTTTGCCTGTATTAGATTTTCATAATTTTTACTGGCTTCAGCACATTCAGTTGTTTAACGGGGACATTAGTAGTTTTACTAATGTAGATTTGATTTTTTTTTTAAAGTAGTTTTTTGTAGCTAAACAGGACCGGGAGTCACTTAACTTTGGAGTGTATATAAAATGGAGGATCATGTTGCATAGATGTTTCCATTCATTAAAAAATAAAGAAAACTTGAATAATTTTACTTTTTGTATGCGTACATACTAACATTTCATCAATCTGTGGCATTTTTTTAAAAACTAGTGTAACCTTAAAGAATCTTTTAAAATTGTCAGTTCTCATTTCTTACATAATTTACGTTTAAAACAAACTAAACTGCCATTTGAAGAATAAACATTTGTTTGTTTTTGTTGGGAAATTTATTTTATTTCATATTGAAGGTTTATCCTGTAAAACTGCATAGAATTGATTTACTGTTTTTGTTTGTTTTTTTTTAACAAGGAGGCTAAAAACTTTTTTTTAGGGGTGGGTTATCACAAAGCAGTGAGGTCCCGATCGGAATTGGCCTTTAGTAGTTCAAGATCAAACAAAGTCCCACGTCAACGAAACAACTTTTTTCTTCTTTTTTTTTTAGCGCTATGGCCTTTTTGACCATTATACTAGCAAAAAAATACTACCGCCAACCAAAACTGTCACCACAGGTTTCTTGTTTAAGCTTGTCCGGCTGGCCTTTTTAGTGTAGTGTTTTGGCTATGTTATCGAGTCTGATATATCGGCCTGGCAGTGCTATAAGGGTTAACTTCCCGTTTCCAATTTTAATCGTTATGATTGTATTTGGCAGAATGTAGGGAAGGTGGTCTCGATTGTAAAGTTTCACTCACTTGGTGTTAAAAATGGCGCACAGATAAGAATTAATGAAAGAAAAACAATGAGAACAACAGCCCGAAAAAAATCTACACGGCATTTAAAATTGAAAACTGGAATGCTGTCACATCACATGGTTATTTAAGTGACAACTATAAATAAAATTCATAACTTTTTTTTGTTTTTGCCAATTGAAAAAGAATTATTAAATTAAAATTCACGAAGAAAACAATTAAAATACAATCATAATAATGTTTAAAATTGAAAACGAAGTTAATGCTGTTTCGTTGACAAGAGACACGAACAATTACTACACATTGATCTTGTTGAACTGAAGGCCACAAAATGCATATTCCGATCGGGACCACCACGACTCTGATAGTACCCCTTTTTGTTATGGTTCATTCATTTGCATAGCTTTATTTTCGAAAGATTTTAATGTACCTAGTACACTAAATCACACAAATTTATACAGATTTTGCCAGAATTTCTTGCGAGTAAAATCGATTTTTCCTTGGTTGGAGACACGCAAAGTTTTAATTCTGATTAATATCTATTGAAGTTTACTTAAATTCAGTGTGAGCAGAAATAAATAAAATACGTTTTGTAATTGTACAACATATACCGGTAACTTCTTTGAACAATCAGAATCTGAAAGAATAATGTAGGTACTTCCACGGACTTTTGACAAAAAGGCGACACGTGTAGGTAAAACGCCTAAAACTTGTAACATGTTATCGTTTGGCAAACATGGAGATTTTGGCTGTAATTATTGAATCGATTGATTGGAACGCATTTTCACCATTCACCCCTTTGACGTCATTGCAGTGGAAAAGGGGTCAAACTATTTGCTTTCGCATAAATAAATTATTATCTTGTAAATACATAAATTATAATCTTACGTTTCATGTTATGGTTCACATTTTTTATTAATTCATTTTATTAAAATTCTAATATACTTCATCAATACCTTCAAATAGGTTGTAATGGCAGCTGAATAGTGTCATGAAATCATATGCGGCCCACCAAACAACTTGCCCAGACAGGGTGGGACTATGCTAATATGAAAATGTATAGTCCAACTTTCTGATATCCTTCATTAAGTTGTTTTTGAAAGCATGTTATTTTGAATACGGTAGACCTCCAACAGATCAGCACAGTTACGGGGGAATTCCAACATCTCTAGATTGAGTTCACTCAGTCTCTCTGTATACAAGTCTTTAATTTTGGGGACAATATTGGTAGCTCTTCTTTGGACCCTTTCTATTGCATCACTTTCAAGTGAGGTTACCAGATACATGACACAAACTCTAGATGTGGGTGGACCATAGCTTTGTAGAGGAGTGGGAAGTTTTATTCATCTGTGTATTTAAAGGTATGCTGTATATATCCAAACATTCTGTTAGCAGTGCTAACCTTTTGTTGGATATGTGTTGTAAAGCTGAGGCAATTGACTACATGGACTCCTAGGTCTTGCTCCATTTTGGTCTTCTGCAGCGTATGTACTGTGCCATCATAGTTATGTCTTTGATTGGCTTTATCCAGATTCATGACTTTATACTTGCTTGGATGGAATGTCATTTGTCCAGCTCTGTAAAATGTTGATCTTCCTGAAGTTGTAGGGTTGAATAATCAGACGGCAGTGAATTTTTGTATCATCTGCAAACCCGGCTATGTAAGATCTTAATTTACCTGGAAGGTCATTTACAAACAGCGAGAACAATATTGGTCCCAATATAGAGCCCTGAGAGATACCACTGATAACTGTTGACCATGATGACTCTCCCATTAACTTGAACCTTTTGTCTTCGATCTGTAAGGAATGATTTTATCCACTGCAGCACTTGTCCAGTTATCCCCAAACTCTCTACTTATTTGAATAATCGTTGAACACCTTGTTGTAATTGAGGTATAGGACGTCAACTAGAATATTATGCATCAAGGCTTCTGACCATACATTTGTAGTTTCTAAGTAAAAAAAATTAACAGAAAAAGTCTGAGAATGATCAATATAAAAAAACAAAAAAAACTCTTTATTTTGTCTAAAAAAAAAAGAAAAAAAAGTTCCGTCTTTAAAAAAAAACAGAAAAAAGAAAAATTTGGTATTAAAAAAAATTAAATGTGACAGCAAATAGTTTGACTCCTCTTCCACTGAAATGATGGTGAATGGTGAAAATGCATTCCAATCAATTCAGTAATTATGGCCAACATCTCCATGTTTCCCGTTTGTTTCATTAGTAAGAAAAAAGATTATAGAAAATTCTGATAATTATATTGTATACTCAACTAATTTTAGTTGAGTATACAATATAATTATATAATGTTTTCACTTTGAGTATACAATATAATTTGAAAAGTTGCTTTCACTGAGCAAAATGGTGTAATGTAATAATTTGCATTAGAAAATTTTCAGATAAATTACATCATTAAATTATAATTGTTCATGTGGCTCCTACACTTCTGAAACATTAAGTAATAATTGTGTTTTAATAGTCGAAATGTGAAGTTTCGCCAGATTTTATGGACATGTTTTTTTTTGTCTTTTTTTAAAGAATATTGATTTTTTTTTTTAATGTACATACATTAAGTGATTCAGATCTAAAGAAGCACATTAAGAAATAATTGTCAACCATGTGTAGGACTGTTTTGCGCATATAAATTTGCAAAGACAATTTTTTTTCCCGATTGATTTTTCTTTCTGATGGCATAAAAAATCATGACATAGTAAAATTGTTCATGTTCTGTAAAGGAGAAGTAATCGTGGATGATTGTATGAAAGTAATATTCAGTGATGAATCATGAATCAGCATTGGCCAAGGCAATGATGCTGAAACTTTGATGTCAGCCTGAAGAAAACAAGTAAATTTATGATATGGGGGTTGCATGTCAGGTAAAGGACATGGGGAGATGGAAATCATTACCTCAACAGCAAATGCACAAGTGTACATTGAAATTTTGGACACTTTTCTCATTCCATCAATAGAAAATAGATTTGGTGATTATGAAGTCATTTTTTCAGGATAATAATGCATCTTGCCACAGAGCAAAGAGTGTTAAAGCTCAATGACATGGCTTGAGGATTGAACTCACTGCTCAGTAATATGTGAAACCAGCTTGCTAACCACTACACCACAATGATGTGCTCTCCAACAATCATAGCGTTATTTACTAAGCGTAGCCTAGATTTGGCACAAAACCACAAATATGGGGCACCTGGTAATTGATCGATGAGACCAACTTGCTAACCATTTCACCATTACAAGGTGCTCCCCAACAATCATATAAGAAGTAATAATTTTATTTTTATTAGATGAAGTATTATAACTCATTATCAATTTTTTTACTACTATTTACCTTCATCTCTATTTTTAGTTGTTTTTTTATCACAGCTTGATTCAGGCCATCAATCTATGGCAGTGAGTAAACAATGCAGATCATAAATAAAGAATAAGCTCCTGGTGAGACTTGAACTCACGTCCCTCTTGCCACAGGGAAGCCTGGTTGCCATCTAAACTACAGGAACTTCAATGGCTTGCAGAAGTCCAAATCCAAACTTTAAACCCATCTATCTCAATCTCTCCAGTTTTGTTTTTGGTTTCTGTACTTGTAGTATCAGTAAAGCAATTATTTTATTTTTATTAGATGAAGTATTGTAACCCATTATTATTAAGTTGTGATAAATAACAACTAAAAATTAGGATGAAAGTAAATAGTCACAAATTAATAACTCTGTAAGACAGGAACTAATGTTTTGATTGTGCAAAATATAATTTTGTGTTATTTTTTAACAGTAGCCTGTCAAAGACCAGGTAAATGAAGTTACTTATTATATAAAGCGGAATAATGTGTTCATGGTTTTAGATTTTGATATAATTGTGACGGGTTGTTTTAAACCTTGTCTTATTAGGAAGAAGTAAAAAATATGAATTGTATAGCCTCTGTTTTTTGTCAAACTCCAGGACAAAATCAGAGTTGACTTTACTTTCCTATATAACAAGAACAAGAACAATCCTCACCAAAAATAGGGGAGTAAACCGATATGTAAAATCCCCATTTCCCTAGCCTGGTGTGTTACCACCTGTGCTAAACTGATAAGTCTTACAATACATAGTAAAACGTCTTTGTTGTTAGTTGGCTGTTATTTTCTGGTTTTAGCTGTGTTGGTTAGAGCCGTATTTAGCTGTGTTTAGAAAAAGAATGGAGGGGAACAAAAAGACATGTGCCCAGGGCAATCGCCTGTGGTCAAAGAGACCTTCCCAGCTCACACTAGCAGGCCCTCGTTTCCTGTACCGGAAACAGAGCCTGTTAATGGGCTGCTGTTGGATAGCTTCTGCATATTGATATTAAGCATACATATGTATGTACATATAGAAAAACATTACACATACCTCCAAAATTTATAGTAGAATTACACAAGGACATAGAAGTAGGAGCAGAGATTGACTCTGGAGCAGCCAGGCTTGTTTTTCTCTCTTTTCTGATTCTTATATAACAGACATAAGCAAATGTATCTTTTTTTTTTATCCCTATTCCTTTAAACTGGAGAAAATCAACTCTTTTAATTTGCTTGCAGTATTATAGATTAATACAAACTATGGCCCATGGACTCCTTTCATCTGGACTGCCGACTTCATTGTATATATGACGTTGCATAAAAAATGTTTGTTTTCCTTATCTAACTTTGGTTAGTTAACAATAAAATTCGATATTGAAAAATAGAGCAAAAATCTCATTTTTTGTAATGGCCTCAAACGAATTAATGTTTTAACAATACGCTTTCCTGATGTTCTATTAACCTACTGAAAAATATGAACCACAATTTGACAATATTTTGTCCCAAAAAGAATGTCATATTTCTCATTGATTGATAGTGTGTGGAAGTTTATGTAGGTATATACTCCTATAATGAAAAACATTAAGGTAATTAACAAACAAGCTGTTTCCATAGCCTTGTATGATCATTGTTTTATGTTTCATTCGTCTTGGCCCACAAGACATAAACACATTTCTAATCCGGCCAGCCTTCAAAATGGATTAGTATATAAATGTACATTTAAAATGTTGTATCAGAATGATTTTTATTGAAAGTCTTTTTATATAAAGAGATAAAAGTGTGGGATTCTTAACTAATATTCTTTCTTAGTGTAATTTTTTTACTGTTAATATATGAACCTTTATATTTACATTACAAATGATTGCTATTACTATTAGTACATAACACAAGGCTACAGGATTGAACTCTCTGCACTTGCTAATTGGTTTGTGAGACAGCTTGTTAACCATCACACTAGTAGGTACCAGAAACATCAGGATAAAAATCTGCTCCTTTCTTAGTTCGAGTAGTCATCTAAAATCATTTATATAGACATTAAAAAAAGCTACATCTCTAGTAAAAAATATGCTTTATTTGTACATTTTTTCAACTTTATTAATTAAAATTATAGATTTTTTTTGTAAACAATTTGAATTTGATCCTTTTTGTTGTTCGTATTTTTTAAATTCCTAAAGTGCAATATGTCTTTTCTTATTACAGATTCTGTTTTGTTCCTTGTGGCTTTACTTTTTAAGCAGCCATGGACCGTAATCGTTATCTGAATTTCTCTAAAGCAGAAATGAAACCGCCAGATATGTCATGTGAGTAAAACTTCAAAGAAACTTGTTTCTGTCTTTGATTATTTGTTGTTGTCTCTCTTCTGCTAGTAGTTTTGTTATTGTTCTTTGTCTTCTCATCTTCATCCAAAATATTTTTTGTAACACTGAAGAGACCCAGTATTAATTGGTGTTTAAAGTATTGTTTTTTTCTTAAATAACTCTTATTTGTTTGTAGCTGGAGCCAACTCACTGAAATTCAACAAAGGAGGCGATGGATCCAATTCAATGAAATTCAACAAAGGAGGCGATGGATCCAACTCGATGAAATTCAACAAAGGAGATGGACCCAACTCGCTGAAATTCAACAAAGGTGGAGATGGTCGCCCCAGGGGCTTTGGATTTCAAGGATTTGCCATAAACAAAAAACCTCCAGAGCCTTCTAATGTTAAAGCTCCTGGCTCAGAGACACTTGGTTTTGCACCTGGTAGTACTCTCTACCCAGGCCGATCATATGGCTTCAGCACCAACATTGGGAAAAAACGAGTGAAAAGTGAAGAAGAGTTAGTATTGCATTATATTCTGAACAGTTTAATTGGCAGCATTAAAAAAATCATGCAATTGTACTTAGTGGAACTTAAATTTTGATGTGCAATTGATTATATTTCTTGAGGTCATTTTAGTTATGATGCCAATAAATCTTTTAGCCAGGCCACGTTCTGCTTGATGCAGTACTTGTATCACTTAACCATTTTATTTAGTACTAGCAAGATAATCTGCTATATTAGTAGTTAAATGAATGCCTATGTATACCGGTACAATTTTTATGAAAAATGATCCCCTGATTGAATCTTTTACATTCTGTTCACACAAATTATATCTTATTAAATTGGTGACAGGTGTTTTTCTTTTTTTTTTCTTTTTTTTTTTTCTTTTTCTTTTAAATTTTTTTAACGGATATTTTCTTTAAATAAATTAATGTAAAAGGGCTTGAGATTTTTTTCACAATATGCTGTAGTGTAATAATTTCTTTTAATCAATTACAGATATTTTGATGATGAAGATGAAGATAATCCTGACTTGGAATACCAACCTGCCCCTGGTAGCCCTGGGGCCGAGAAAGAATCTTCTGACAGTAGTGACAGTGATGACCCATTAGATGCTTTCATGGCTAATATTGAGGTTTGTAGATTTTTAAACTCAGTTTAGACTCAGTTAAAAATTTGTATTATTAGTACTTTTTATAAATTTTTCTTTTGTTCCAGAAACATTTGCCAAAGAAATCGGTAACAATGAATTGGACTAGAAATTTCTATCGATTTCTGCTTCGTTTTCTCTTATTTTCTATTTATTTGTATATATCGTTAAATTAGAAGATAATTTTGAAAATTTGCAGTGAAATATTGTTGTTATTCTATGAATTATTCAGACTAATATCCTTGTCTTTCTGTCTTGATCACAATGGGTTGCCTTGCTATCCAGCCTTCCCCATCACACTGGATGAAACATTGTGATCAAAATAACAATGATAAGGATGCTAGTTCAAATAATTTATGGAATAATATTCTATGAATGTAAAGAACAAATAATTAATTCCATATTAAATTATAAATAAGGAATAAAGTTTAGCTTAATTTTTTTTATCAAACGCTGTTAGAAAACAAGGATTGTTATATTGGTGCATTACAAGCTTTTGTCTATTAGAAATCCACAAGGATTGTTATACAAGGTATATTCTATTGGTGCATTACAAGAAATCCACAAGGATTGTTATACAAGGTATATTCTATTGGTGCATTACAAGCTTTTGTCTATTAGAAATCCACTGCTTAGATGTTTAGGTAATAGATTTTTTTCTCTTCTCTTTATTGAGTTGAGGATA
Source organism: Architeuthis dux (assembly GCA_006491835.1). NCBI lineage: Eukaryota > Metazoa > Mollusca > Cephalopoda > Oegopsida > Architeuthidae > Architeuthis > Architeuthis dux. The sequence continues at coordinate 5,251,660 of VCCN01000192.1, read as the reverse complement.
ACAGACCTCATCAAACTACTTCTTAAAGTTAAGCTCTATAAATTGAGGCATCTGTTATAATCACTTTAGCCTTTGTGTTCAGTCTCATTAAATTTCTTGAGTATTGTTTGCATTCTTATATATCCTTCTGTTCGAAAATCTCCCAATGACTTCCATCTACTTCCCTCTTGGTTAAAGACAAAACAAAGCTTATCCTGCAATGAACACATGCACACGCACACACACAATTTCTGCCAAACATCTTTTATTCTCTAAAAGTTATTGATCACTCTCTGTGTGGTGTCATACCACCTAATATTACTCTGTGGCATCTATCATTTCTATATACAATTCATACAGTATTTACTAGCAGGGTTACCTGGCATTGCCCAGGGAAAAATAACTTTCAATGTAAAAACACATGAAACAAACATTTTATAGAGATTTCATAAAAGGGAAAAACAAAGTTCCCCCTCGATTTTGACTCCTAAAAGGGAAAAATTCCCCCCTGGTTTAGAAGGAAAAAATGTTTTCCTGATTTTGACCCCTGAAATGTTGAAAAAGCCGCCTCCCCTGGGGAAAAGAGTCCCCTTCCAGATTTTGACCCCCGAGAAAAGGAAAAATTCCCCCCGTAGATTTTGATCTGTATAAGGGAAAAATCACCCCCAATTTTGACCTGAAACGTGAAAAAAAGTATCTTCCTCCCGATCTAGACCCATAATAGGGAAAATAATCCCCCACCATATTTTGACCCCAAAAAGGGGGGAAAAAATCCCCATCCCCGATTTTGACACTTAAAAGGAAAATAAAACTACCCCCATC
>VCCN01000192.1:5238734-5250404 GCA_006491835.1 Architeuthis dux | reverse complement strand
AAATTTAAAAAATAAATTAAATACCAACAAAGAAAAATATACAAATAAAATAAGGAAAAGAAAGCTGTGTTTATTTACACAACATTAAATGAATTTTTACAATGTTGTCTGCTTTTGTAATAAAGTAAGAAAGAAAGAAAAATGTGTAGATTAAATGCGAAGAGAAAAAAAAGCGCATATAAACATTCTATTTCTCTCACCTGTCTATAAAACTGTTCTGTATTCTAAACAAATATTTTGGAACATTTACAGACGCTTTCTACATCACATATCTACTGGACATAAAATATGCTCACTGCAGACATACATACATCACACACAAAAATAGCGACTTTTGCATGGTATTAGAGATATATACATATGCTTTCAATTGACTCGTCCTCTCCTTGGTTGTGGGGCTGGGATAATGGTGCTCCTCGTCCTTTGACTGTTGGGGAGAAATGTAAATAAAGAATAATTTGAGATTTTTTTTCCACTGATACTTTGAGAGCATCACTTTGCTTGCTATTGTTTACATTTTGACACACCTTGCTTCTGACTCTCAATTGCTTTCTCCTTGTAATTCTTGGTTCAAATCGAGAGACTGCCAGTTTCACTATTGATGTTACTTTCATCACCACTACCATCATTCATTAGAATTTCCGCTACTTGTTCTGCTGTAAATTGTGCATGTGTTCGCTTACTCGAAGACACCATTTTGAATTTGAAGTGTAGCGTTAATTACTAATTAAAGGCAAACAATCAAAAGGAATGATTTTTTTTGTCAGAATCTGATTGGTTTATTGCACAACAAGTATTGTATGACAAATTTTTTTCTTTTGAATGCATTTTTTTTATTGTCTTACCAACCAATACATCATTGTTCGTGGAGGAACGATTTTCAAAGGGTTAATCTTGGCACATAGAATAAGCTTTTTGCACCACCACTGTTTGTCTGGGTGTCTATATATGTGGCCATTTCATTCTCAAATAGCAAGAACAACAGCTATAGCAACTGGTAAAAAAAAAAGTAGCAGATATGTTTATTCTCCCGAATACAAAAGTTTCCATTTCATAGCTTTGAGTTAATCAGAAGATGGCTGCTATATAAACAAATTTTCACTGTTGAAACTAGGTCTCTACACACTTTTTGGTTTTCTATGTCAGCAAACTCTCTCAGAAAGGCGAAGAAATCAGCTCAGTCTTTGAATGTTAGAATTTTCTGTACTTCTGTGTTTATTTTCAGAAAGAGGTGAAAGATCAAGATACTAAGGTGAAAAAAGAACCTAAAAAGACTGACAAGTGAGTATTACCAGTCCTTTTGGATGTGAATATGAAAATGTCTGTACACAAAATTGTCTGTTTCTCTCATACTGTACAGTAGCTATTATATTGTATGCCGCTGTTATTGACTTATCATGTGTTCTATGTTGTCTCATGTTTCTTCTTCAGTAGTTCTACAGACTAATACTGTTCTGAGACAGTTTTTTTAGTCTCTACTTCGTTCAATGTTTCATACGCATTTCCACAATCCCTTATTTCTTCACATCACTTATGGTTTTTTTTTGGTTTTTTTTTTTGAAAGTTCGAAATTTTATCTATTTTATGTTTGTTGTTTGATAATGTATTGCATCTTCAGCTGCTATATATTGTTTTCTTTATCATGTTCATAAATTGTTATTTCTTTCTCTTGTAGAGGTGTACGTGAGGACATAGAACAAGAGGATGATCAAGAGTCATACTTTCGCTACATGGAAGAGAATCCAACTGCTGGTCTTGTGAAAGATGATGATGATGTAGAAATGGAGTATGATGCAGAAGGCAATGCGATCATTCCTGAAAAAATGAAAGTTAGTTTTAAATTTAACTACTTATGGCGGTCAAACATTATTTTTCACAGATGTAGTCGTTATTTATGGAGTGGATTATTATTATTAAACATTTATAGAAATTGAATACATTTTTACAGCTTAATGTTTTTTTGTTTTTTTTTTTAGATGCACTAGCATCTTTAGCACTGAGTGCTATCACTGACTGACATACAGAAATTTTAGTTACGTTCCTTACTCAGTGTTGCCAATTTAGATGTTTTTTGTTGTCTTAGATGATTTTTAATAAAATAAGTGTTATTTTTATGTAATAAAATAGGGATTATTTTTAATAAATCAAGTAATATTTTAATAAAATAAATGAAGATTAAAGTTACATTTGATTTATTCATATGTAATTCCTAGATTTTAGATATATATCTGGAGAATCTAGATGTTTTTTGACTCAATTTTAGATGTAAACTTGAAAATAAAGTTGGCAACATTGCCCTTGCTAGATTTTCACACAAGAAAATAACTAGCACGTCTATGGTCTGACTTTCAGGCTTGTTTCTTTAAATTCAAGGATAAATTTTAATTAAATAAAAGCATGACTTTTATTGTATTTTGGGTGTTCACTTGTTTGTAAGAGGCCATACAAGAAGTTTATTTTTCAGAATATACACATATGCACTATATGACAGTAAATGTGTTAATTTTATCACAGTGTTGTGTCTTTTTCATGTCCCAAGAATCAGACAGCTGTGCTTTTTGTAGGTTTGTTTTGATTATAAATTACTAGCAGAAATATAATAATCAAAGTAAGAATGTATCTTTACCTCTACAATAAGAAGCTTAAAAAAAGGGGGGGGGGACCCTGCTACCAGCAAAATTTGAACATTAATTACTCTGTTATTACTCACAGTAATTTAATACATGGTTTATGAAACTTAAGTAACAGATGAAATCAGTCCAGGCATTAGATAGATTCCAAGATTCTCTCCCTCTCAATCACACACTTATACACTCTCATGTAAAAGGAATGAGAAGTTCAAAATTGAATTTCAGTTATGGTAAAAATAAATTTTCACCCATTTTTTTATTTAATTTCTGATAGGTTATTGATCCATTGCCACCAATCGATCATTCTGAAATTACCTACCCAGAATTTGAGAAGAACTTCTATGAAGAACATGAAGAAATCGGTCAGCTCAGTGATTCTCAATTGGACGAGCTTCAAAACAAGCTTGGAATAAAAGTATGTATTTTTTCTCCAGAGATATATATCCAAACTTGGCAAAAGTTTTGTTTTGTAGTTTAAAAAAGAAAAAACTTTTCATGAATTAAAGTCTTATTTTGAATAATTAGCAATCATTGTAAAGATGTTTCTTTCTTGTTTCCTTTAGGTGAAAAAGAATGATTTGAATTTTCAGTCCTTTCTTTTCTTGTCATTTGCCAAAATGAATGCTTGATAGAATGTATCATAACTGTTTCTTTATAAGAGATGATAAAAGTTGTCATTTGGAAAAATAACAGTGCTATAAGTTTGTTTGATATTATAGGATATGTCCCATATAGTTCTTGATATGCTTTAAAGTATCTCCAATCAGCAATGTCTAAAAATGGTTCTCTTTTTTTATTTTTGTCTTTAGTTTGATTATTCTCAATGTATTTAACAAGGAAAATGATATATGCTCATAGAATTGTACTTATAATATCAGAATGGAATACTTTAAAAATGAGCTTTAACTGAAATAGAAATTAACTATTAAATACTTTATATTTTTTAATATAGGTCAACTGAGTATAAGACGAGGTCAAATTAGAATAGAAAAGCCAAATAAATCGGATGACTCGAATATAAGTCTAGCCCAAAACCATAATCAAGGCATTTGATGATTCCACCTTAGCAAGAAAAAACAAAAACAAACTCACAAGCTGGCTCCATATCTTTTATTGAACAGACTAAATATAAATAAATGATAATCTGTAAATGTAATCTTTATTTATTCAATAAATGACAAATCAATATAGAAGTGGTTCACTCAAATCCATAGCCGAGCCTGTTCTTCTGTCATGATGTCGTCAAGACGGTCATCTTTTTGTGAGTCCTCTGTTTCTGACACTTGGTCAGCTGGCTCTTGCCACAAGATGTCATCTGGTTCTTGCCACAAGATGTCATCTTCTGGTCCATCCATGGTGTTGCTGATTCCACATTTCTTAAAACTGTGCTGGACCATTATCGCTCACTCAGACATTCGTCCACTACAATGTTTTGTGCTTTCCTTATGACTGACTTGACTATAAGTCAAGGTATTAATTTTAGGCTACTTTTTAGGTAAAAAAAAACCTCAACTTGTATTTAAAGATATACAGTAATTTCAAGTCATTCATTTGTGAAGCCATCAATGTCTTCAGGAAGATGAATGAGTTTTGTGTATGTTTTTCTTAAACATCTTTTGTCATTTTTCTTTCTTTTTGATTCTAAGAGTCTAAACATATCCATGATAAAAAAATATGTTGACAGTGATATTTCAAAATATAAGCATTTAATTCTAAAACTACTATAAAACTTATACAAATGATACATATCTAAACTGTACTGAAGTTGTAATTTCCCAAAATTAATTCCTAATTCAAGAAATGGATAGGTCAAGCACAAAGTGAAGATGAAATCAGCCCAGCTACGTAGGAAATGTGTAGACACAAGTAAAATACAGAGATTTCAATACATTGCAACTTGTCCCCTACCAATTTGCTATATAATTTCTTTTATTTATTATTTACAGGTGACTGGTATTTGTGCTACAAAACCAGTCAGTAGCTTTGCTCATTTTGGTTTTGATGAGTCACTTATAAATGCAATAAGGAAATCTGAATATACTCAGCCAACACCTATACAAGCACAGGTCAGTCTTTATAATGCTTTATTTATTTTGAAGTAGTCTTATGTCTTCTTAAAGGGTATTAGAAAATATACCTTGAATTGTTTAGGATATACAGTCGAATACACTTAATAGGACCAATGTTTGTTAGGACCAGCCACACAATTGGACCAATCTTGTAAGAACAGATTCAAAAGTATAATCATCGCTATTTTGCTTCGTTTATTATGACCAATGCACTGTTTATTTGGATCAAGCAGTAGTGTTACCAAATTAACATTTTTTTAAAAATAAAATCTGATAGTATTGCTAAAAATATATTTTTTAGTTGTCAAAACAACTTTCAAATATTTTTAGCCAGTGACCCGGAAAAAAAGAAAAGAAAAAAAGTAAGCTGTAAAGGGACTTAACTGTTTATCCCACTTTTAATTCAATACATTTTTGGATGATTAATGCCTAAAAAAAAATCAAGTTGTTAGGTTAATCGTCAGCCTCGATGCGCTCCCATTAACAATTCTATCTGTAATTGTCTTTGGATTAACAATAAAGTTTACTATTATGGTAACTAGGGTTAAGTGACTTAGATTGTTCTGATCTCAGGAATAGTTTAGACAAGATCAATCATGAAGTAATCAGGTGATGTAAATATGGAATTTTCTTTATTTCTAATTTTGTTATTCATCAGAAATAACTTTTGGACATACTATCATGGTAGAATGTAGTTTATTGCATTCTAAAGCTGCTTCTCTGCTGTAGATTTCATATGCAGCATGTTTTCAGTAGTTTCAATTTCTTCTTCAATGTGTTTTTAACTTGAGAAGTAGTTGTCCCTGCACTATTTTCACTAGCTACTGTTAGTTCTGAAAAAATATATAGAAACTGGTTTTTCAGTTAGTTATGTGAACAAAAAATTATATAAAACTAGTATTCCAAGGGAAATTATGAATGACTGCTACCCATATATGCTGTGTTAGATCAATTAAAAAGTTGGAAAAAGGGATGATCATTGAATAAGTTACTTTGCTTGCCTTTTGTTGGTTAAGGTCTGAATTTTCAAAAAACAAGTGGGCACAAACTAGTGATCAAATTTAGCATGAACTTACATTGAACCCCCCTCTAAAAACCTATTGTGGGCGGGAATTTAAAAAAAAACAAAAAAAAAACCTATTTTCCCTACTCATTGAGGGGAGTGTGTGTCCAAAATTTCAAGTTTCTTCTATGAACGGTTAGGATACATATAAATGTCAGAACACATGAATAACCTAAACCCAGCAAGAAACCAGTGTTGTGGGTAGCAGTGATTTATATATTTAAGAAATTTAATCTCAGATGAGTAATATGTTAATAAAAATTTCTTTCAATAAAATATACTTTGTTTCAAAATTCTTACTACTTTTCTAATTTTATCCTCATTATTTTCTTTTCAATTCAGTAAAGCTTTTAGAAATTTACAAATGAAGCCATCAGTAATATCAATTCACTTTAGTTTTAACAAATGTTTTTCTTTCTATTCTTTTAAAAAAGAATTAGGAACTGTAAGTCCCACTAGTGAGCATTTATAAATGTTTTGGGGACTCAAGAAATGTACAGCTATTATTAATATGGCTGTATATATAATAGGTTTTAAATTTTTGCTATAATATTGACTAATATTTCCGGTTTTGTGAATAGATTATGAGAATTTAGTAATTTCTGTTGAAAGTATTTTTCACATAAACCATTCAATTTTTAGTCAATTTTCTAAATTAGTTTTATTTTTTTTATAACTATTTTTAAATATTAACTTTTACTATGCTTTATATAGTGAAATATTAAAATTCACAGAGGCGAATGTTAATTAGTGTATCAAAAATGCTATTGTCGAGTGTAAAATCCTTATCTATCTTCTAAATGATTTATTACAAAAACATAACTCGTATTGAAGTAAGCAATGTAGAAACAAATCTGGTATGCAAGAGAATTGTATTGAATTGCCATCATTTTAAATGGTTGTAGTGCTGTTACTCAGAAGGATTTGTTTATGTTGTAGGGAATTCCTGTTGTTCTGTCAGGCCGAGATATTATTGGAATTGCCAAGACTGGTAGTGGCAAGACAGCTGCATTTGTGTGGCCAATGTTGATTCACATCATGGATCAGGTAAGAACTCGATACTCTCACTGATTGCTTTTTTTATTGCCTATTCAATGTTTCCACATTTATGCTATTTGTACAGTATATTTGCCTAAATAAGAGCCAAGTAGACTAAAAAATGTTTGCATTCCAAGGTAGTTTGAATTTATATAATGGAGTTATTGTTAATTTATTAATCAATTATGAAACTAGCACATCATCAGGCATGCATGTACATTCTGACAGTAGCAGAAGGTTTATATATACTCTTGATTCTTCAGCTTCACTGCATGGTTAAACTAGTGTGTGTGTGCATGCGCACACACTAACTTTCATCACCACTCAGACAATTCACAGATCTGTATGATAAAGATTCATGCTACACTTGTAATTAAAAAGAAAAAGGAGTTACAAATGTAGCATGAATCTTTTGTTATTGGGTTATGTGAATTGATCTTATTGGAATAGTGGCAAAAGTTAGCAATACAAAAAGAAAAGTGTGAATGAGGTAAGGGATTGTGTTGCAATATGGTTGAAGAATTAGCAGATGTGACATACACCTAAGGAAGGCCAAAGTGCACACTGTCTGTTTAAACAACAAAGATGACAATGTTTCGAAATTCAAACATTCTTTTCTTTAGTAGTGAATCCATGGGTAAGAAATAATTATTGAAATAATTTAGTCTAGGCCCACTTATATTATTATCATGAATTTAGAAAAATATTATGGTATTTTTCAAATATTTTTTGATACTATATTTTTTCAAATTGTATCTGTTGTCTTTTTACTGATAAAGAATTCTTTGAAATCCCATTAGCAATTTATACTAATATTCCACTGATGTGATTTACTTTTCAGAAAGAACTTGAAGAAGGTGATGGCCCTATAGGTCTGATTTTAGCTCCAACTCGAGAATTATCTCAACAAGTAAGGTTTTAATCTATATTTAGAATTGTCTAAGTTTACTTCCACTGGCAACTCTGATCCAGTCCAGACAATCTATACTCATTTAAAAACTAAATGCAAAAATTAAATTTAAAATTGTCAGTTAAAAAGATCTCTTGAGATTTGTGTACAAGAGATAGAAAATATTTTACTTATATATTTGCATTCTGAAGGTTTTTCCAATCAATTTTATGGTAGAAATTACATAAACTATTTCATTATATATTTTAGAGAAATGCTCCAAATCACAATTTTGGCACATTATGTAATTTTCTTTCCTTTTTTTTCTTTCCTTCTTTCTTTCTTTCAGATTTACCATGAAGCTAAGAAGTTTGGAAAAGTTTACAACCTCCGTGTTGTATGTGCCTATGGAGGTGGTAGCCTTTGGGAACAGTGTAAAGCTTGCCAAGAAGGAGCTGAAATTCTTGTTGCAACTCCTGTAAGTTTTCTTAAAAGTGAAAGCAATCTCTCTAATTTTAAAAGCATGTGACCACATCAAGTTAGTAGCAGTGAATTTTCAGTCTAAAAAAAAAAACACAATGTTTAAGATTAGTGCTTGGTCATATTGAGTAAAAGAGAGGATATTAATAACTCACTTAAATTCATTTGCCTGATCATTAAAATAGTTTTACATAGGTTTCTATGAGTTATTAACTATGGTTTACATTATTTTTAATGATTTAAAAAAGAAAAATCTAGTAGCTAAATTGAATCATTGTGATTGGAATGGCAAAAAGAAACCTTTAAGAAAATTAAGCAGGACTAATTTGACTGACTGGATTCAAACTACTCTGCTCAATATTTAAGTAGTTTTGGTTTACATAGTTTATGCCAAATAATTTTAATGGAAAGAAAATGTCTACAGTTGTAATGCAAATGGTAAATAATTGTTTCTACTGTAAAAGCTGATATCCCTCGATGTTAATGGACCTAAACGGTAAAAGAAACATATATAATTTTATTGTAGGCCACATTATCTTAGATGTTTGTTACTGGTTACCTTTTACAGAAGGCTTTGTTGATGTCTAGGTTTAATGGCGTCAGATTTCATAGCACAATTTATAATAATAATTATTACTGCATTTCCCTAATTGTCCTTTGTTTCAGGGTCGACTGATAGATCTTGTCAAAAAAAAAGCTACTAATCTACAGCGAGTAACTTACCTAGTTTTTGATGAAGCTGACAGAATGTTTGATATGGGTTTTGGTAAGTTGTTTTAGTTCAGATCTTTCTCAACTTTTTCACCCGAGTTGGATTGAGTGAATTTTAAATATCCTATTGATTTGTTGCTTTTGACAGTAAATGCAGGATAGGTATATTTAAAAAAAATCAGAACTCAGCATAACCAACAAAGCACAAGAGGCAAAGTTGGACAACTTAATTGTCAAAAGTGGATCGCATCATAAGGACTAATTTGACTGATCACCGCTAAAGAAGTTAACATTTTTTTTACTTTCGTTCTAAGGTGGCACAGCAATGACTGTTTGAGTTTTAGTAAAAAATGATTATTTTATTTATTTTTTTTTATTAAATCAAATATTGTAAACCATTTTTATTCATTTTTGACTGCTGGTCATCTTAATTTTTAGTATTTAAAAAAAAAAAATCACTGTGTAAAATGGTTTACAATAAAAGAATAATAATGGCTTTTTACTAAAACCAGGTTGAATTGTAATTAAAAAAAAAACAACTAAAAGTTAAAATGAAGGTAAGTAGTAGTTAAAAATTGAAATGGTTTACAATACTTGATTTAATAAAAAAATAAAATAAAATAATTGTTTTTTTACTAAAACTCAAACAGTCAGTACGAAAGTAAAAAAAAAAATGTTAGCTTCTTTAACTGTGATCAGTCAAATCAGTCCTGATGTGATCCATTTTTGACGGTTAAGTCATCCAACTTTGCAGCACAAGAATATGCAGATAGATAGATGATTATTAATAATTGAATATTTAAATTCACCTTCTTTGCTTAGTGGTTATATTGCTGGATTAGACATCCAGTTTTCTAATAGATGATTCCTTGTCTTTTTAGTGAATTGTTTGTTTACATTCTCTGGAGAAGGAGGTTGAGATAATCATATGTAAATACATTAATATCTTTAGTTAATAAATGCAACATTTGTATTTTTCAGTTGTTTTTTTAAAGATATTTACTTGATCATTTTGTGACTTCCTAATTCCACTTAAGCATTCCTTTAGTTTCTACAGCTTTTTAATTTCCTGATTTTTATTGTTAAAATTCTATTTCAGAATCTCAAGTCCGCTCCATTGCTAACCATGTTCGACCCGATAGACAAAGTAAGTATTTTATGTCTTATTTTTTTTAAAAGCTTTGCCTTACATAATTATTGTGAACAACATTCACGTACATTATTAAATTAAAAATCTGCAAATATTTTAAGGATTGGATTATTTTTTTCCAAACATTTACAAAATTAATTGATGAAATTTGGATATTTTAGAAAAAAGATTTTTAAAAATAAAGGTTACAGATTAGTGGTTAGCCAATTTAGAAAATAAAATCTATTTCAATGAAACTGATGGACTCAAATTTAGCTCTTGCTTGAAATCACTAAAAAAATATATCTGCATATGTATACGTATAAAACTTTGAAAAACATCATAGAAGTTTGAATGATGATCATAGACATTTGTGTCTTTTATAGAATTTCTTCTAATTAAGCTTGTCTGAATTGTTACCATTTTTTAAAACTTTATTTGTACAGATAAAAAATGGTGTTCACTTGGTAATGATGACTTAAATTAAATCATAATAGAAACTGAAATAAAATGAATAGGTTGATTTGAAAAGATATCTTTTTTGCTATATATGTCAATTAAAGAGGAAATTATGCTTACCATATTATGACTAATACAGGTGCTAAAAATGAATTTATTTTTCTATGAATTGGATGTGTGTGTGTCATATTTTTGCTTTTCATCATGACATTCTATTTAGAAATCTGAATACTTTTCACTTATAATTATATGCAGCCTTGCTATTCAGTGCAACATTCCGTAAGAAAGTTGAGCGTTTGGCACGGGACATCTTGTTGGATCCTATTCGCGTCATTCAAGGAGAACTTGGTGAAGTAGGTGTCTCTTTTATTTTATTTTTTTATTTTTATTATTTGACATTCTTTGACATTGAATACATTTTGTTCTTTGCCAATTCTACTTTCAATGATTGCTGTTGAATGAAAACAACTTCTTTTGTATATATAACAGGCCAATCAGGACATTACTCAGCTGGTTGATGTGTTACCCTCAGGACCTAACAAGTGGCGCTGGTTAATGAAACGACTTGTAAAATTTACAACATGTAAACTATACACTTTTTCTTTGTTTAACTATTTCCTAAGATTTTAAAGATAACATATCCTACTCTTTTATTAGCTTGTAAGTGATTACACTGTAATCATTGTCACTATTGTTCAGATACTGCAATTTTTGGTTCTGTTCCTTTATTAAAAAGTTTTTAATTGCTGAATGTAGTGTTAAATTTCTCTTGCTTAGTGTTGTTCCTGATAAAGCTAATTAAATCCATTGTGAATATCCATCAAAATAAAAGAACTTTCAGGAATACAAGAAAATTACTATTTCTAGCAGTATGATAAGAGGAAAGACAATGTGGAGACTTAAAATTATTTAAAATAATTATTTATTACCTGACCTGTTTCAGCCGTGAAAATTGGCTTTCAAAGGTGGAGTGGTGGCCCTGCTGCAAATGAAATGGGCCGACCTTATAGGAAGTGGTAGGGGAAAGGGGAAAAAGTGGCCTCCAACTGAATCTAGGTATATAAAGAATATAAAAGTATACAGTTACATACATATACACTTATATGTATGTAAATGTATACTTTTTCACTTCCCTATTGGTCTGTCTCAGAAACGACCGCTGTGAAAGCAAATATATACTTTTTCACCTTTCTCTTCCTCTG
>VCCN01000192.1:5191027-5219993 GCA_006491835.1 Architeuthis dux | reverse complement strand
TCCTACTGTTACTTGACACTACCAGAAAAAATAGTCCTCCTCTTTGCATATGGATAATACAGGTAGGCCATAGAATGGATTGGCCGAAACGTTGTGTGAACAGCAAAAATAAGAAGAATGTGTTTGATTGTCCTAAAAACTCAAATTCATTATCGATCATCATTCTTTAAATTGGGAGCTTTCCTTTAATAGATATTTTCCTCTCAATCACCAAACCAACATTCATAGGCCTAGAGTTGTAATAAGAAATAATTATTTTATTTAACACACCCTCTTTAGTATCCAATACTCTCACATGACAGCCATCTTTGGTAACTCTTCAACTGATATTATGATAGTGGATAAAACGACTCGATTGGTAAAATGAGAAATAATTTTTTACCTTGATCTTGGTCAAGACTAGGCAGCTTGCCCTTGGACAAGTCTTCCACATGTTCAGGGTTCCTACTCTTTTCTAGAGATCATTTTCCAGGACTTTTTCAGTGATGATCTAGGAGTTCATTCTCAACTAAAGGAAAATAGGGGTTATCAAATAAAGATATTTTTCATTTATTTTTATTCAATGAAGTATTATAAATAATTATTATTGATTTTTATCACTACTTTTTACCTACAGCTTAATTTTTTAGTTGCTTTTTTATTCTTTTAACCAGCTTGAATAAAAGTTATGATAAAAAAACTTCCCTTCCACGGATTTATTTACTTTTTTGGCAGAACAGGTAAAAAGTAGTCATAAAAATTAATAATAATAATTATAATACTTCATTAAATAAAAATAAATGAAAAATATCTTTATTTGACAAACCCACACCCAGGACAGAAGGCAATAAAAAGTATAACCGGAAAATAGGAGAATGTTGATATAATTTTCCAAGACAACACCAGATTTTCTAGGACATTTTACTTATTTTCTCATTTTCCATGACTGGAAAATTGGTCAACTCTTTTCCAGGTTTCCAGAATATGTGGGAATCCTGCATGTTCTTATCGGTCTTGTATTTGCAAAAATTGACCATTCCCATTTAATATATTTACACAATTGATATTAATCTTCTAATTATTATTAGCTTCTTACCTGTTTGTAAATGAGAAAAATTCATCAAATTGACATCTATATTTAAAATTAATATTTATGGCACTGAAGACAGATAAACTTATTTTTGATTTCTAATGTATTTAGTTCCATACAGCAAAACTAACTGATCCTTTTCATAAGAACTTTGCCACCTGTTAAAGCAGCATTTAACAAACTTTACATAACACAGTGGCCATTTTGTTAGCTTTTATCAAAATGCAGACCAAACAAAGAGCTGTTTTCTGAACTTATTAATCCACAGATAAATCAGGATTAGAATTGCTAGAGTCAGACTAGTGTCTACTTCATGGTTTTGTTCACTAAAATAACCTATGAATATATAAAGAGTAACTTTTAGACAGGAGAACAAGCTGATATAAATAAGAGAGAGAAAATATATAGGACTAGCATTCCAAGGGAAATTATGAATCATCGCCACCCATATATGCTGTGTTGGGGGTGATCAATTAAAAAGTTGGAAAAAGGAGTGATCAATGAAGTTACTTCTCTTGCCTTTTGTTGAGCTGTGATCAATAAAAAAGGTCTGAAGTTTAAAATACAAGCGGACACAAACTAGTGGCCAATTTAAACAAACTTACATTGCATATTGAACCCCCCTCTAAAAACCTATTTAGGGGGGAATTTTAAAAAAAATAAAAAAGACATTTTCCCTACTCATTGGGGGAGTGGGTGCGCAAAATTTCAAGTTTCTACTATGAAAGGTTAGGGTTGGTCAAAGTCCAGATACATAGATACATATAAATGTCAGAACACATGAATAACCTGAACCTAGTAATAAACCAGTGTTATAGGTAGCAGTGATTAAAAAGTGGATTGAGAGAGAGAAAGAGAGAGAGAGAGAGCATTACATTAAGTATTGTACATCTGTATCATTCTTAGTTGCTTCTAAAATAAGTTGAGAAAAACTGGCAATGGTTTCTTTCAATACATCTTGGTCCAACTTCCTGAGTCTGGGATCTTGAAAGAAAGAAAAAAAGTGATGTAGTTAAGATATTGATGAATGGGAAACAATATTGCTTTATTCAATTTTTTGACACATTCTTTAAATACATTTTTTTAAAAATTGACAAGAGCATGATGTGTTTTTTTCAATGCTATGAAAAACCCAAAATGTTCATAAAAGTAGAAATTATAGAAAATCCATTTAACACCTGCAATGGTGACTTTCTACAGAGAATATTTTGCAAGGATAGTATTTATCAGATTCCACACAAGCTCTGGTTCAATGAGGAGCCCCACATGTGTAAATGCGGGTAGAGGCAAAAATTGCCCAGTCACCAGAGGCCAGTGCTGCTCCTTTTTAGTGCAATGGGGAGGTGCTGCCCTGAAGTTGGAATCTTCCGGGGCTAGGCACATCTGCTTTTGTTCCCTGTCTTGCTGGAAGACAAGAAATGGCTGATCCTAGCCCCAAGGGCCGGAGCAAAGATATTGAAACATGTTTAGTCATGTGTTCACCTTATTCTTAGCTGTAAGTGAAAACAAAAACAAACAAAAATTCTACAACAATATAAAACTTAATTGTCACTCTTAAGATATGAAAACCATGAGAATTTGCATTAGGAAAATTTAGCCCACTTTCACACAAATTTCACCAAAAATATACTAATGAGCAGATTTTTATTAAATGTTAAATATTCATCAGGTTTCTTCTGCATGATCTTTCATAAGTTCTTGCATTCGAGTAAATGATTATATGAATTTTATTCTAAAATAAAATATATGCAAATATGACATTGTTTCCTCTTGCTAGCATCTACCATAGACTTTTAGCAAAAAGCGAACTGTCTCGATAAAAACGTCTGAAACTTGTAACCTATCAATTTTATCGTAATAATCTTTGTATTATTAATAAGAGGTAAGATTGTAGAAAAGTATCATCTAAAAGTTATTAGTGTAGAAAATACACCCAGTGATAATTGTGGCTGAAAACTTGTTTACACTTGCGAACCGGTTAATCATGAGATTTGCATTATGAAAATTTAACCCATTTTCACACAAATTTCACCAGAAATACACTAATGAGCCGATTTCAATAAAATTTTTGGTTCTTATTCAATTATGAATAAATATTTTATGAAATAGGTATTTTAAAGAAAAACTTAAGGAAATATTTTTTCTTAGTTAATCTTTTTTAGCTTATTTTTATTTTAGTTTTATGAAATCTCAATAAATTATCTTTTGCATGCCTAAAATATTGACATTTATATAAAGATAAGTCCCCAAAGAAATTAAATCAGTTGAAATTTTATTTCGATACTGCAGACTATTTTTTTAAAAATTGACCTTGATTCTTAAAAAATTAAATGCAATAAAACTAATATATTTTCTGTTTAGAAAGTATTTCATTGCTTTTATTATTAAAATGCATTGTACACAAAAAAAGAAAAATCTGCTGGAAATTGTGTTTTTTGTACAAAATTTTGTCATTAAATTTATGTTTATGCTACTTGCATGCTTCAGAAATATTATTATTCAGAAAGAATGGTATTTTACTTATCGATAAATATAAACCTTTACAAAATTTGATGACACTATTTTTTTTAAAAAAGAATTTTGATTTTTTGTTTAATTACATAAAATACATTTTATCAAGTATGGTTGCGCATAATTCAGAAATGTGAATTACCTCCCCTTTGATTTATCAGTAGTGCTGAAAGAACTATTTGATTAGGTGTTGAAATTTCCTGTTATCCATTAAAAAATTTAAGATTTAAAAAAAAACATCATGCACTGACAGTAGATATGGTAGAGGGGAGTAGAAACTAAATTACTTGATCTTTGAAATGTGTTCACCGTAAACGACATACAGTAAATAAATGTATTTTTTACAAGTTTTCTGTGGAACGTAAGCAATATTAAAAACTCAACTTCATTTTTTCTGATGACATATCGTTCAATTATGGTTGAATCAATATTTTTTTTAGTCAAAAATGTAAACACGGCCTTAATCCACCCAGAAATGCACTATGAGTATGCAAGCAAAAGTTGTTTTTTTCGACTAACTTTTATTTGCTATTTTCTTGCAATTATAACCAAAATTAAACCTTTAAAGAAGATATTTAATTATTGCAATACGTTTTAAAAGAGCATTAAAAAAGTGTGTGGTAGATGCTACCTCTTACACATTAGAATAAATGAAGAATGAGGATGATCATCATCATATTATAACTCACCAAATATCTGTCTGTATGTGACAGCATAACACAACATATCCCCATGAAATTTTCTCTGTGTACTAATGGGACCAAGAGCATATTTTTAGCCAGTTAGAATTTTCAAAAACTATTTATTGGGGGTTCAATTCACAATATAAGTATTATGCTAAACTGGACCCTTATGTGTCTGGCTGCGTTCGCACTTGCCTAAAGATTTACTATCATCATACTAATTCACCAAATTATGTTAAATTCGCCATCAGCATCTGCCACACAAGTGGCAGCCATTTTGAAAGGGGAAAGGTCGCAAATAATGGATATGGATTTTGATATTGGACCTTTTCAAATTTTGATAATTTTTTCTCTGAAAGTAAATGTTGTTAATAAACATTTATCTCACATTTGTTTTCATTTCATTTACAAGAGTATCATATTCTGTACTTTATAGAGTAGCTAGCTATGGTGAAATATGTTGAGTCACTATATAATCGAGCATGGATAAATTGTAATTTTTACCATTGATTATTTTATTTAATTATCGCGTCTTTGATATGCGTGGTACCATCTGGGGATTAATTAATCGTGTTAATCCAGAAGAACCTGTTCAGTTAGGTAGATTATAGAACCCATAACGTAGACCAAGCACATTCCTCTAGCAAGTGTGTGTATGTTATATATGTGTGTGTGACCTTTTTGTATTGGACATTTTGACCTGTAACGATATAGATATATAATATATATATAGTGAAAACTTTTTAAAATGACTCCTCTAGATTGGCGGAAAATCCATTTAAGGAACATTTAGTTATGATTTGACATTCACTAATATCAGAAATCGGAGGTATTTTGAACATGAATTGCATCATGTTCATAATACCCTTCAATTTCTGACTGCATTCCAAGGGAAATTATGAATCACCACCACCCATATATGCTGCTTTTTACCTCGTAAATTAAGCAGTGGTAGTGGTACAGTTACCTTGATGAAAATACTACCAGCATGGTTTGAATCATAAATTTATGATTTAAAAAAAACCCATGTCTGGTCAGTCACTCAATAGAAACAATCATGGCAGGATGCCATGTTGGGGGTGATCAATTAAAACATTGGAAGAAGTGATGATTATTGAGTAAGTTACTTTTTCAAAAGTCCAAATTTTATAAAAACAAGTGAGAATGCTGCTGGACACAAACTAAGGGATCAATTTGGCATGAACTTCCATTGTAAATTGAACTCCCAACTAAAAGGGGAGGGTTTAAAAAGAAATTTTAAAAAATAGTTTCCCTACTCATTGAAAGGAGTGTGTGTGCAAAATTTCAAGTTTCTACTATGAACAGTTAGGGCTGGGCGAAATCCGACAGTGATTAAACAGCAACAGTGATTAAACCAACTACAATATAAACTTTGGTCATCAGATTTGAAAGTCCAATTCATTAAATTTACCAAACGTGAAGAACCTGTCCTCGGAAAGTGCAACAAAATCATTTCCAAATTTTAAAAAGGTCAAGTTCGTCCATTAATTCCTTATAGCTGCTCAATATAGACAGAGAATTGAACCTCTTCTGTGACATACTTGATCGTAACCATGTCTTAATCTTACATGCCAGTGAAAATGATCGCTCCGGTGATGAAGTCATGGCAGGATTGACAAGTAGCAGTTTACATATCAGAATGGTGTTTAGGATGAGTAACTTTTCTTCTTTTTGTAGCTCATTCAACTGCTCATAGATGTCATTGAAACAAACTGTCTTGATGCCTTGAAATATTGTTTTCAAGATCTCAAATTCTGTTTCCAAGACATTAAAATCTCTTCCATAGATCTCTTGAGGTGATACAGCTCATCACCATATTGCTTGCTATGAATGGCATTGAGAAGATTTTCCAACATTGCAAATGTTTTTAAACTTGGTTGGTCAAATCTTACCTTAATCGAACAAACCATTGTATCTATTAGCTTCAAAGTAAATTCTTTTGCAGTGTTCTTCAACACTTGTAGGGGGTGGCAAGCAGAAGCAGCTTCACAGCCTATCATCTAATAATTTAGTTTGTTTTGCTTTCTTGGCATAGAGTGGCTCTTTCACTAATGAGTTTTAATTTTGCAACTACAGTTTCAAAGAAAAATACGAAGGAAGCATCCGTTTGCAAAGTTTGGGCCAAGTTGTCTGCATTTGGAAATTGCACCCCACGATTCTTGCTCTAACACCCGCTGTCAATTTCTCAAAAAGATACATCTCCCACAAATCCAACAGATGATTATAATTTCAGTAAAATAAATGGCATTTTCTCAAAACGGCAACTGCCCCATTTCTTTTGGGCACTGTTTAAGATAAAGGGCTGATTTTTGGTACAGGGCTTTGTTTTAATGGATTCTAAAAAAGTGATGCAGGAATTTTCAAATTTATATAAAGGAAAATGCCCAAAGATATATTCCACGACTTCAAATTATCACAACTCGGTCAATATTAATCCTACAGATCTCATCGACCACTCGTTGAAACACATTTGTTAAGTTCTATATGATGGTAACAGTTTTAAAACCTATATCAGATTTCTTAAAAATCACCTGAGACCCCTACAAAAATATGCTGGAGCTATATAATGATTCCTAAAGTAACAGTCGATAAATTTAAAGATGAATCAAAACAATCCCAAGTTAACAGTTAATAAAGATAATATTATTGTTAAGTTATATGAATGTAGAGATCAATCAAAACAATGTCAACACGAACTGACAGCCTATGTCAAGATCACCGCAACGAGAAAACTGTCACATTTAACAAGCTACTCAGATGAAATAACGGATACGTTTATCATCAATATAAGTAAAATATAAACGCTTATGTGCATTACCAAAATCATTATCAAAAAGTAGATAATGTCTTTAAAGCACAACAATTCTGTTTTCTTTCTCTTTACTTTATGAATAGGATTATGGATAAAGAGTTGTATTAACTTGTATTTGTATATAAAGTCCTTACAAAAGAAAGCTCAAGCAATGTTGCCAACTAAAAAAATATTTTCACGCTAGCTTGACTGCTAAAAAGCGCTAATTTAAAAAAAAAATAGCCATAGATGGCTAAAAACCGCCAAAAGACACTAAAAATGGTTTTCAATTTTGCACTGCCAAAACAAGAAACGCGCTGTATCTAGCGCGAAACCGGCAACACTGAGCCCAATGGAGATATTTTATCAATAATTCTTTATATGAAAAAATTATGGGCTTCCATAGATTTATTTTGTAGGTGAAAAAAAATAATATAAATTTCTTTTTAAACTACGAGGGGGCTGAATTAAAATAACATCATTAAAAAGAACATTACAAGTTCGCCCACATTTCATAAATATTGAAAAAAGAATGTTAAAAGCTTTTCAAACATCTATAAAATTCTTTGAAGAAAAAACAAGACTTTTAAACAGTAATATCCCCCGTTCTATACATTTTAATCATAGAAAGTTTATCTGAGGATTTTATTTTATCCAATCTTTCTAATCTCTAATGACACAAAAATTATTACGATACAATATTTCAAGAGTTTCGTGTTTTTTTAAAAGATGTCAATATGGGGGGGCACTGATCAAATAATTTACCCACGAAGTGAGTATTTTCGAAAATAAATTAGATTAAATTTCGTCAGGGACCGATCTTTTTAAAATGTGAACATTTCTTCCGACAGATGAGATTTCATAAAATTCTTGAATACTTTGAAAGCTTGAATAAAAAATTCTATAAAGTTTTATTTACAAAAGAAACTTTCCATAATAAACTTCAATAAAAAATGAATAAATAACCAAAATTTTATTGAAATCGGTTTATTATTAATTTTTAAAAATTAAAAATTGAGAAAATTTAACTTTTAAAATGTGTTTTGGGCTAAATTGAATTTTAGTGCACTGGCTTACGGTTCTCCGTTTTTTTTCTCGTGTGCTACTAATTTTCAAACACAAATCAGGATTTATATAATTTACATAAATAATTTTTATATTGAAAATGTTATGCAATCTTTATTCTCTCTGTTGCAACCAAGATTTTACGATAACATCAATATTTCACGAGTTCGTGATTTTTATTTACGGACATGTCGTCTGGTTTTCGTAAGTGCGTGGTACCCCTTTAGTTTATATGTATTTGACCCTAAGTAGCTGAAACAGCGCATTGTAGGTATAGAATTAAGGTAAACCTAAAAAACAGTTTTGATCTCTTATTGGGACCAAAGGACCCATTTAAGCCTCCCGCAGGAACTAGCTGGATTTTCAGCTAATTTAACTGAATTTTAAAAAACAAAAAAAAACAAAGTAAAACAAAAACTAAAACACTACACACAACTCAATCTTTGCTTAATTTTTCGTTTTACAATTCCTCTGAAATTCAATTATTTTTCTCTGGATTTTACAAGTATTAAATTTGGATTTTTGTAAAAGTCTAATTTAAATCTGAGACCCCCCCCCCCAAAAAAAAACACCCACCCATTATTTCCAGAGTGCATTTATTCAATTGTATTCCAACTCCATAAACGCCCCTTTTCTTTTCGATCAATTTCAAACGTCTGCTTACTGCTTGCATACCAAAAATTGAAACTCTGCTACTTTTAAAGTAAAATTTTAATTTTAACAAACATTATAAAATTGTAATTAAAAGAAAAATGTGCCAGTCGAGGGGATGGAAATGACAAAATAAATTAAAATTGGCAGTTAGTATTTCCTGATAGTTTGTTTTTTTTGACAACTTGAAATTAACTTAAAGGCATTGAACGCAAAACTGGGTAATTTAGAAATAAAAACTTTCAATAAGCCAAATAAAAGGTACTGTTTTTGTACAGGTTTTGGGAGTGTCATCATTACAATAAAAGCTTCCACGAACCAGTTCCAATACTCTAACATTATCAAGTTAATTCCCACAAATATGCACTGTAGTTGTAGAGAATTACTGCTATCTTTCAAACTATCGACAAGAAAATACAAGTAAAATAAATATTGAACTGCACTAGCTGTAATAAATACCTATGTGTGGCGATTGATTCAATATCCCTTGACATGCAGACGTAACGAGAGCAGGAAAACAATCGTCGGGTACATTGTTATTATTATTCGCAGCCGAGATACCCTGCAAAACATTGTCAGACACGTCCATATTTGTTTTTGTTTTCTGCTGACAGTTCTCTCCCTTATTGCACCAAAGAGTTATATTACACTGATCTTGTGATTAGAAACGCTCATATAATCATCATGTCAAGGATGTAAAGTTTTTCAATTAAATTCTAAATTTGTAATGCATGTTTACACAATTTGGCAGAGAGAGACATACATTACAATAGTTTATTTTATTTTAGAATTGTTAAACTAATCAATGAGAGTAACTTCGAAATTTTCAAGTGATCATTTTTCTGCATTTGTGTAGACGTACAGTTTAAATAATAAATTGTTGTGAAATAGCTTATTGTAAATCATCGCATTTAAAATGTAGCTTTTAAAAGCAATTAAAAGACACTTTCCTTCTCCATGTAAAATAAAAGCTCCAAAATAGTAAACGAATAGTTGAAGAGAATCATTTTATAATGCGTTGTTACTGACAATTATTTGTCGTTTTGTTTGACACAATACAAGACAAATGAAACGAGAATTGCCAATTTTTTTCAAATTAATTCAATAAAAAATATACAGCTCCAGAATTATTCTTGAAAATGATAATCATGTTATAATTTTAAGTTTAATGTCACATCACATAATCATCATCATTCATCGGCAAATAAATTTGACTCTGATCTTTTGGATAAGATGAGAATAGGTCTGGTAATGATGGTGGTAGTTTTAACTCAAAAAGTGCTATTAATTGATATTTTTCAATTAATTCACACTATTTGAAAGTGGCAAACATTAAGTTAATTTGAGTAAAAAAATTAAATTGGAGCTAATGCAGTTACGCATCCATATTTAAAAAAGGGAGATAACTGTAAATTCTTATAAAAGCGAGGAAAATTGCTATTTATTTCAATTGAAGTAATTATTACATCAGTATCAGTAAAAAGGTCGGTTAAAAACATTTTTCCATAAAACTAACAAATTGCTGTTTATTTTAACTAAAATAATTTGCCAATTTTGAACGCGGATAATTGCTGTTTATTTCAATTAAAATAATCTGCCACGTATGGAATTTGAGCGTGAAAAAACGTTTCACCAAAAAAAAAAGTCAGTTAAAAACATTTTACAAAAATAACAAGAAATCAGGTGATTTTGAGTTATCTCACTTGTTTTTATAGGGGGGGGGCGTAACACAAAAAACCGGAGTTAGATCATGTAGTTGGATCACAAATCCAAGTTGCCTCCCTTTGCCAATAACATTTGAATATGCAAATTAAGGCCGAGGAGATTACCAACCAAAGTTGCTGACGTCATACAAAACCTCTCTTCATCAAACGGCTACCAAGATGTGATGACGTTGCAGAAATTGCTCGGCACGAGGCCAGAGCAATTTCTGCTACGTCATCCCATCAACACTATCATCACATCAACAGCTATCATACCAACACTAGCAAGCCCTGAAAGGTGTGAAGTGGCCTTGTCTTTATTTCAACACACCATAAAGATAATGACAGGGAAAAAAAATAATCGAAGACCCTGTAGTCATCTTTAAAAGGTTTCCACCCAGGGCCAATTTAAGAATATTTGAGGAATGCACTGGAGCCCTTAACCCACTCCCCCTCACCTCCAACACATTATAATTAATCACTGCTACAGACTGGTTTAAACACTGTTGCTGGGTTTAAGTTATTCATGTGTTCTGACATTTATATGTATCTATGTATGCGGACTTCGTCCAGCACTAACTGTTCATAGTAGAAACTTGAAATTTTGCACACACTCAATGAGTAGGGATAACGTTTTTTTGTTTTTTGAAAATTCCCCCAGAAAACAAGTTCATGCTAAATTGATCACTTATTTTGTGTCTGGCAGCATTCATGCTTGTTGTTTTGAAAATTCAGACTTTTTAGTGATCCAACAAAAGGTGGGAGAAGTAACTTATTCATTGAACACCCCCTTTCCCAATTTCTTTTTAATTGATCACCCCAACATGATATGCTACCAAAAGACGTTGGTCACGGTGACTAACTAGACCTGGGTTTTTTTTTGTTTTTTTTTTTAATCACAAATGTTTGGTTTGAACCATACTGGTAGTATTTTCATCAAGGTAACTTAATTTTACCACCACCACAGCTTAATTTATGCAGTAAAAAGAAGCATATATGGGTGGCAGTGATTCATAATTTTCCTTGGAAGGCTAGTTAAGTTTTTATTTTCAAATTGAATTTCGGAACCGCTAAAATCAGGGGATCCCAGGGCAACTGCTCAGTGTGCCCATGTGATAAGAAAATACAAGATGAGTTTCCCTCATTTCTAAAAAAATAACATTCCAGTTTTCTTCCTTGCGACGTAAGAAAACTATATCAATATTATTTGTGCACACATTTCAGTTTTTTACTAAAACTAAAACAATTATTGCCTAGTAGCTTAGTACAAAAGTAAAAAAAATGTTAACTTCTTTAACGGTGATTGGTCAAATCAGTCCTTATGATGCGATGCATTTTTTGGCAGTTAAGTCGTCCTACTTTGCTGAAGAACACTTTAAACCAATATTTATTTCAGCTTTGTCTTGTGTATTTATCAAACTTGGTGACAGTTAGATCCTAACTGTCATCCATGAACCAAGTTTGATCCCTTAAAAAGAAAACTGATCTACATGATCTATTGAAAGCTGAATGTGTTGAAAATTGTTCTCTCTACAAAAAAAACAATTCCATCAGAGAAACTAAAAACAGCAGCTAAAGAACTGCATACTAATCCTAACATTGTTATTAGAAGGGGTAACAAGTCCAACTAAGGAAAAACACTATGGACATATTAAAGAAGCATGTAAACAAAATCGTCACTGCAAATAACACTGAGAAAAGATCCATACAACTGAAGGAAATCACTGGCAACTACCAACCTGGGTACTTATATAGTAATGTCAAGACCCATAAACCAGGCTCCCCCTTAAGGCCAATCATTTTCAAAATCCCTAACCCCACATACCACCTATTGAAATCATTAAACAATATCATTTGCCCATACGTGCCCACCAAATATAGTATAAACTCCACTCATGAATTCTTACACATACTACACACAGTACAACCGAACCAGGGTGTTTTGGCCTTGCTGGATGCTGAGAATCTATTCACCAACGTCCCTGTAGAAGAAACCATAAACATAATCTCCCACTGTGTGTATAAACACACTTCTCTCCCACCTCAAAAAATCAAACCCGCTACTCTCCACAATCCTGCCAAAGGGGTGATCATAACTTCTTGTGGGAATAAAGTCCTGGTCTCAACTGAGGATCACTAAGCTGATGCATGCAACAGAAACCGGGACTTTGTCACTGGCCTCCATACTCCATTGGGAGATGTATCTTAAACTCCTGCTTGCTTGCACTACTAACGTCCCTTTCTATGATCACAATGAAAATATTTACTCGCAGACCAACAGGGTTGCGATGAGGAGTCCTCTTGGTCTGACATTCTCTAATCACTAGTGTGCCCCGGGTGACACCATTAGAGGGGTGACACCAAGATGATTGCCTAAATAAATTTCATATAGTTTCTTTGTAATAGTTTTTTTCTAATGAAACATCCCAGTATAGTATAATTTCACCAAAAATGATCAAACCTGGAAGTAAATATGCCATTAACAAATTTGGTATGAAGTTGGGATGAACTACCTCATTTGCATAAAACAAAATGGCTTCCAGCACAAACCAAAAAAACAGAATTTCATATCTCATCTTCCAATTGACATATCTGAGTATGTTAAAAGGCTAAATCATGGTTTTCAGACATGAGGAATCCAAAAATACACTTTATTTTATTTTATTTTAAATTAATTTATAGATATTTCAGCATTCTACAAGAAAATTTCACGTATACTTTATAGGCCAATGTCTATGGATTGTAGACATAATTCATGAAGGAGATCATATATATATATTGGGTGAATATGTCCATGTATCTTTTGATGTATGTATTGAAAAAAAGGAAAAAGTGCATACATTAAAAAAATAATTCCCCTCAGATTTTATGCGTATACCTGTAGTACAAAAAGATCACAAAAATTCTATATATCCTGGGAAGAGAGCAAGTTGGGGGGGGGGTGACACCAATCCTAGGTACGCCACTGTCTCTAATTACTATATGTCCAATATGTTGACAACATTTTTATCCTGGCTAACAGCCTAAATGCAATACAAAACTTAAAAGCCAATTTGAAAGTAACTCTGTCCTCAACTTCACCTGAACTCAACATTAAAAACACAATCCCCTTTCTGGACGTTCTAGTTGACTCTAATACCCAAACTTTCACCAAAGACACACAAGTCTAAATTCCAGACACTTTAACTATAATAGCAAATGTCCACACTGACACAAAATAGCTGTTATTAAGAACTTAATCAATAGAACACATCTTATATCCTCTTCCTGCACATTATTTTATAAAGAACTTAACTACATCAAACAATGGATTCCCAAAATGATGTCATCGACAAACAAATCAAACTAGCCCTAACAAAACGTGATAGCAACATTATGAACCATAACAGTAAAAATAATAAAAACACACCACATCAGCCATTAAGTGAACCACTGTAGTATGTTCGGTAGTGCTGACACAATTATACCAAAAAGACGCCCAGTAATTTCTTTTTGCGAAATATAGCATTTTTTTCAAAAATCCACCAAAAACATTATTCTTTAAAAAAAGATTTTAAAATATTTCTGCGACCAAATAATCTTTATGGGACCCCATGCAGGTGTACCAACCCAGACTTTGAGAAACCCTTCAACCTAATAAAAAGACAAATAAACTAGAAAGCACTCAGAGAGCGCATACCTCTGTCAATGCCGCTGTCAGTAATCATAAACATCATTGAAATCACTTAGAGACGGTGTAGTTAACTGTTTAAATTTTGACTATTGCAAATATTCTTTGATTCATATATGAAGAAGATGAAAGAGAAATCAATGTAACAAAAAGCCTTGGACATATAACTATGACAGAGGGGAAGTAATTGTGCATGGATCCGCTCCAAAATGTAATCAGTCTTCCTATGCCTATTGTCCCCCCTTTCAGAAAAATGAATGAATGAATGAAATCCCTTTAGAACTTTTGGAGATATCTTGCGGACATGAAAAAATGCGAACCAACAAACCATCAAACAAACAAACAAACCAACAGATGTGACCAAAAACATACACCTCTTTACAACTTTGTTGACAGAATGTAAAAACTGTCAACTTTTTACCTGATTTTGCCTGCTGGAAAATTGATCATGTGTCTATGTCTCTGCTACTAATGCTAATTTTATCTGAAAAAGTGATTTCCAAAAATTCAGAGAACCATTTTAGTAGGTGTCCTTAAGGTGTACCCATGCGAATTTGCAAGGTTCTACACCAGAAAGAGGGGGGGGGGAAGAAATTCAATTAAAAAAAAGTTTTTAGAAGATGTCTAGTGGAGTACTCATGTGAATTTGCAATGTTCTAGGCCAAATGGTGTGTCCGGTAGTTTTGATACAAGATCTTTAAAAACGTCCCAAAAAAACAAAATATCCATAAAAGAAATTTTGAAATATATCCCCCCCCCAAAAAGAAAAGATTTTTAAAAGATGTTTTAAAAGATGTCTAGTGGAGTACTCATGCAAATTTGCAAGGTTCTAGGCCAAATGGTATGTCTGGTAGCGCTGACACAATGAAAACAACCGATTAAAAACTGAAGAATTCCTCGCCACCTTGTTTATTGTTTGGTTGGGTCAGTGATCATGGCTACAATGATTCAATGCAATAAACCTATTTTATTGTAACCAAATGCACCAGAATTATAAACAAGACAAGTCAGCAATTAGGCACATCATATGTCGATACACATCTCCAGTTGAACATGACAAACATATAAAATTAGTAATTTACTATAAAAAACTAAAAACATCCAATCTTATCATCACTAACAATGCCAGTCATCAAAAACCTCCACACTTCATACCAATTCTCTTGCCCCCTAGGGAATTGTGTCCCCTGTGATAAACCAACATCAAACTCCTATGTTGGACATACAACCACTACTTTGGCATGCAGGTTGAACTGCCATTTCTCAGATCAAAGTGCAATATGAAACCATATTAATAAAGACACATCACTAGGCACTGACACTCCTACAAACATACACCAAATACTTGTCGATAACACACGTATAATACATCATATTAATTGCCAAAAAAGGTTACCGATCCTTGAAGCACTCATTATAAAATCAAGAAACCCCAAACACAAAAGGTTTTCTTTGGCCTTGGAACTGGGATTTTAACTGTATTCAACAACTAACAACCGAACCAGCAAAAAATTTCCCTTGCTCGTCACTCTCTATGTGATGCCAACACAATGCACCAATGACAAATGACGAATTTAATGGTACCCAAATTCAATATATGGCCAGTTGTACGGCTGAAAGAGGATCAAGCTCTTTTGGACAATATTTACACACATTAGATCCAGACACAAGTTCTCTTGTATGAAAAAAAGAAAAGTTAACTAAAAAATTAAAAAACCTTCCTTGTCTATTGTTATTAATCAAACATATATCATATGATGATGATGATGATGATATATATATATAAGCAGGTTTTATTCAAGATGACAGACAAGAATTGTTTTATCATTTTTTTAGTAAATTTCTCCTGTTTTCGCATAAGGTAACAAATATTTGGATCAAGTATGTCTAAGAATTGTCCACAAGTATGATTTTTAGCATTTTCAACCATTCTCTGGCCATGTTCAATGAAATCTAAATGTTAAAAGTTTAAAATCAAGAAAAACTGAATTTTGTAAGCATGTGACATAAAATATACATTTAAGTATTTTCCAAGTAGATGAATTTGTGGGGTGACATGGTGTCAGTGGCCTGGCCTTGTGGATCAACCTTAAGACCTAGTGACCTTAGACCCTTTGCTCTACTACTGAACACTTCTTGGTCTCTTTTTGACAATAGGCTGATACAACAATATATTATCAGTCAATTATGTTTGACATTATTTTTTTTTACCTCAACTAATTTCAGCTTGATGTGTGGAAGATAACAATTTGGTTGAGGGGAATGAAAACAGAAGGACAGAAGTATTGTCTATATATATAGGTTAAGTTTTGACTTACCTTTTGGAATCAGCTGATTCAATCACTATGTTTTTCTTGTGAGTGCACAGGCACCTTCTTCTTATCACACTTTGCAAGCATAGTAAAGTCAGTTTTTTCTTTCTTTTTGTTGTATGATTACAGATGTCATCTACCTGGGACTGTATACCAACTCTAAACCTATTTCCTCTTATTAGCCTATAATCTAATTCATGAGATACACAAATAACTAGCATTCCAAGGGAAATTATGAATCACCACCACCACCCATATATGCTGTGCTGGGGTTGATCAATTAAAAAGTTGAACTGTGATCACTTAAAAATGTCTTAATTTTCAAAAAACAAGCGTGCACAAACTAGTGACTAATTTAGCATAAGCTTACATTGAGAATTGAACCCCCCATTAAAACCCTATTTTGGAGGGGAATTTTCAAAAAACAGAAAAAAGCATTTTCCACACTCAGTAAGGGAAATGTGTGTGAAAAATTACAAGTTTCTACTATGAACAGTTAGGGTTGGGCAAAGTCCGGATACATAGATACATATAAATGTGTGAACACATGAATAACCTAAACCTTTGGTGGCAGTGATTAATTATGCTGATTCTGTACTTTAAATTGTTGATAAATTGTTGATACATGGTTTTATTTGATTATAATATCATCTATGCAGTATCATAATTTTTTAAACTGAATATATAAAAGAGTGGAAAACTACATTTGCAAACTAAGAAAATGTCTTTCTTTCTTTAATCACAGCTACCAAAGGTTTAGGTTATTCATGTGTTCACACATTTATATGTATCTATCTATCTATCTATCTATGTATCCGGACTTTGCCCAGCCGTAACCGTTCATAGTAGAAACTTGACATTTTTCACATTCACTCTCCTCAATGAGTAGGGAAAATGTTGTTTTTTTAATGTTTGACCCGCCCCGCCCCCACCAATTGTTTTTTAGAGGGAGATTCAATTTTATCTATCTTTTAGAGAGGGGTTCAATTTTATCTATCTTTTTTGTTTTTTGAAAATTCCCCACCAAAATAGGGTTTTAGTGGAGGGTTCAATATGCAATGTTAGTTTATACTAAATTGGTCACTAGTTTTTGAAAATTCAGACATTTTATAGTGATACCAGCCCAACATTTTAATTGATCACCCCCAGCACAACATATATGGGTGGAAGTGATTCATAATTTCCTTTGGTATGCTAGTTCTGTTTATGATTAAAAATTGGATTTATAACAATTCTAGATGAGAAAGGCCATGTATTTAAAATAAAAAGGTGTTAACAAATGTACACTCCAGCATTGAACAAATAATTAATTTACAACAATAACCAGAAGAAAGCTGCAGAAATCACCAAATGATGACAATACTCTAAGAATTTTAGACAAAAAAAAAAGAAGAAAAAATAAACTATGAAAATGAAAAAGATTGAAAAATATTTTCAATTTCAGTGTTCTATACGTTATAAAATATTAAAATTCTAAAAGTTCAAAATTTTTTAAAATCCTTAAAATTTTAAAATTAACATTTTTATGAACGTAGTTCTGCCATGTGTACTGGTGTATGCCTTCTGATGTACATGTCATGGCTGTTTAGGCCATTTTCAACATCCTGGCTGCCCTTTCAAGAAAAAAAAGAATAAAATGTTAGCAACATGAAAATTGTGATGATAAACAATGTTTTATTGGACTAACCTGAATCTCATCTGAATTTTGGTCACCTCATTTGGTCACCCCACCCGGCAACATTTTAACCTTTATATTTCACCTATTTTTGTAACAAAAGGTTTATTGTATACTCAGTTGTTACGTAGAGTTGTATGGTATGATAAAATTATCAGTCGTATTGATAAACAAAGTCTACTATATTTAACATCAGAATATAAAGACATACTTAATCAAAGAAATAAGGAAATATTGCACCACTAAGACCCTCAGAATTTTTATTTATACTATTTTCTGAGCGTCTTCCAAGTTTTAAATCTTTTCGTCTCAATACATGACAACCTTCAAGACCATTAGAATTTTGCTGAAACTTTTATTTATCTCAATTTCAGTAGCTGATATACCCTGAAACGCAATTTTAGCCAATCTTGGATACATAATTTTCAAAATTTTCTAAAAGACAACTCTAACACCCACACCCCCACCACCTGCAAAAAAAAATTGGGGAAGACAGTCAACTCAACAGGCTCAGCTCAATAGGAAATCATGAGCATAAGTAAGTCTGTTGTTGGCAGGTTTGCTGTTTTTTATTTTCACACTTTTAAGGACAAAATAGGAGTACGTGTACATACAAAGGATGTCATCTATATATCTGCCAAATTACAAATTTATAGTTACCAACCTAAAGATATAAGGACTACAAGTAGATTTAGGTTTGGTCCAATGTTATGGGGATTATTATCCACATGTTTTTTTTTTTTTTTATGGTTCAATCTCCAGTTTTTCTCAGATGAATGTATCTATGGAGGCCAAATAAGATTCTGAACTAGATTAACACATTCATGTGAGAAGAGCTGCAGAATGGCTCAGCTGAAGCAGTGAAAAAAGAAAGCTGAAGATAAGAATAACAGTCCAAAATATAATTGAATATGGGATTGTCAATAATATGTATGACAAGCCTGGCTGCTGCAGGGTCAAATCACTCCTACTTCTATTTTGACTGATGATGATTATTGCAACTTTTGTATTGCACATATGATAAATAAAAAATTATTTAAAAATTTTTTTTTTAGTATAAGTAATATTTATTAGAATGAATAAGCCCTTGGGTATTTCTAACATAAATTTTTGTTAGACTTGTCAGTTTGGCTCAGTTGGTAAGAGAGCCGCCTGCAGATCACTTGGTTGTGATTTCAAATCACGGTAGGGAAACATCATTTTATAAATGTATTTATTTATTAAATTTGGTGAGGATTGTTCTTGGAAAAACAAAGTCAACTCCAGATATTGTCAATGGTTAAGAAACAAAGTGTACCCTCTGGCGCAAAGTCTTGTCACCAGTTGACCAAGTAAGTGTACAGGAGGAGCTAGATGAATTAATGCTATGGTCAAGAGAATGGTTATTAGCTTTTAATGAAGATAAATGTGTTACACATAGGAAATCGAAACCCATGTTACGATTATTGTATGAACGTAAATATACTAGATATTGTAAATGATGAAAAGGATCTTGGTATCATAGTAACTGATAAACTATCATTCTCCAAATATATTGCCAGTACTGCTGCTAAAGTGAACAGGGTGCAAGGACATGATTAAGCATACCTTTTCATATATAGACAAGGACTCGTTTCTTATACTATATGACTGCCTGGTCACCATATTTGGAAAGAGATAAAAAATCTTTTAGAAAAAGTCCAGAGATGACCAACTAAGTTAGTACCGGAATTAAGAAGTACGAGTTATGAGGATAGGCTAAAAGTGTTAGGATTAACATTGTTAGAAAATAGGAGAGATCGGGGAGACTTAATAGAAATGTTCAAGATCATGCATGGTTTAGAAGTAGTAAACCCTGATGTATTTTTTACTAGAAGGGGGTACAAGGGACTGAGAGGCCACACATATATACGGTAGAAGCAAATAGAAGTAGATTGAATATCAGAAAATTATTTTTTAGCAATAGAGTAATACTAATAGGATTTTGGAATAGATTATCTGAATATGTAGTGCTATAAACAGATGTAAATGATTTTAAGAAGAATTATGATGTTTATTACATCGCCACAAAGGTTTAAGGCCCTAGATATTATGTAAATATGATTGTTATGATGTGTGTTTGTATATACAAATTGTATACATTTTTTTTTTTCACACTAAAATAAAATGTTCTAAAAGACAACTTTAATCAAGCTGAAGAAGAGTGGAGATTGTCAAATCCAAACCTGACAAGACAAGGATAAAGAAACACCCGAATCCTACGTTATAAGAGTTACCTCCTTTGAAATTGAAAACTTCTATTTACCCCATCACATTTGGATATTACATCTGAGGAAGGTGATGAATGGATTGGCCGAAACGTTGTGTTAACAACACAAACAACAAGAAGGAGTTCAATCACCCAAAGAACTATTTGAAGGTCAGATTAGTTTGAAAATTTCTACTGAGTTTTAACAATGCTTCATCTCAGAAACAGGGTCACTTTAGAAGGAACCTTTTTTTAAATTGAAATTAAATGCTGTATAACATATTGAATGCATTTAATTTGTCTAAGTGGACTTTGGATACTGCAGTAGATTAAAATACAATGTAGTAACTGCTTAACGAGATATAATCAGTTTACATGGTTCAAAGTATTTCAAATCTAATCAGAACAATAACAATGATTGCAGAATATAATAATTATTAATGAAAAATTGTTTGTTGATGAATACATGCACATTTTGATCATGATTTGTATTCAAATAAATATAAAAATTGTTCATAGTAAAAAGAACTAGATGAAGTACCCATCTACGCCGGGTAAGAGGTCAAAATTTAATCACTTCTTCCTTAGTCTGTGGACTACCCTTCCAAAAATGTCATTGAAATTAATTGTGAAGCTTTGGAGATATTGGGTGGTGTGGACATATAGCTACGATACAGGGGAGGTAACTGTGAATGGATCGACCCCCAAAATTGTATCATTTCCTCCTTAATTTCTGAGGAAGGCCTAAATAAGTGATCATGGACTATATAGTAATCAACTGTCTTTTTTTTGACAGCACATAAAAAATTATATATATAAAGTGCAGAGAAAAAAAAATGATCATCCACATAACTTTTTATACCAAGGTGAAGCAAATGAAATGTATAACTAAGAAATGAAACATTATTTATTGAGCCCAATGGATTTGAACATTGAATCAGATATCAGGTAAAATGACCTTACAAGATCTCTTCTCTAATGTTTGATCTATGTGATTAATATTCACCACTGATTTAAGTGCATTGACAAGGAAGAAGATTATGTTGAAAAATAGATATTTGTTGTGTAAAATAGATGCTTGTTTTCATAATTAGGCTATGGACTTATTGATGTATATACCTATGTACATATCTTTATAATTTTTAAACTGTATGACTCATAACAATTATTCTTATAAAAGTATATGTACAAGAGAAGTGTCAATTTGCCAAACCATTCCCTATATACCATTCCCTATATACTATTAGTTTCCAGTTTGTTTTACTCAAAACTTTACTTAATATGTTCATGGTCAGCAGCTGATATGCCCTGAAAGGCAATTTTAGCCATTCTTGGATACATAATTTTCAAAGTTTTTTGTCATCCGGTGACACTTTTCAGGGAGGAGGAGGATATATTTACAGAGGCAACCTTGTTAGCAGCAAAGAATAATACCATCTTTTTATATGGGTATATTAAGTTACATAAAACAATTGTACAGCACCATTATCCTTTATTGACTATAAGGTTCCAACTTTCAAATCCCCTCACCCTAGGTGAGAAGGCCTGATCGGGGGGCGGGGAGCAAATTTCATCAATATAGTTGAATTAGCAGGTCAAAGTTTATCTTAAGCTAGAAGGATGGAGAAAGGATCCCAATGAAAAATTGTTTCTTGAGTTTTTGTTTTCGTGGCTTTTAGTTACTGAAATTAAGTGTTGTCTAGAAGTCTATTTAAAACATTTTTCAAAAGTTTTGTATGTGATCCAAAATTGTTTTGAGGGCAGGGGATTGAGTTGTAGGGGGGCTACAGGCATGCCCCCCAGAAAATTTTGAAAATTATGTATCCAAGATTGGCTAAAATTGCCTTTCAGGGCATATCAGCTGCTGAAATTAAGATAAATAAACATTTTTGGAAAAATTCTAAAGGTTTTGAAGTTTGTCACGTGTTGAGATGAAAAGATTTAAAACTCAGAAGACATTCAGAAAACAATATAAATAAAAATTCTGAGGGTCTTCCAGAAAAACCTGGAAGACCCCCTGGATCTGCCCTTGACTTTAAATTAAACAGGATTGTGGCCTTGGATTTTACTACATTTTTTTGCTGCAAAGGCATGAATAAAACCAGCATCAGTATATTTGGACTTTGCTTTTAACATATACATGCAAACATGCAAGTCTACATGTGCATGCACACATACACATTTGCACATACGTTCATACATACCCAAAGCGGCTGCAGTGGTACAAGAGTCAGCAAGGTTGTTTTGGAGACTATTACTAAAGAGTTTGGTACTCACAAGGTGACCTACTATTGTAGTTTTGTGCTAGGATTGGCTAAGCTGAATACATTAATTATCTACATACAAAATGATATACACATATATGCTCATTCACATAAATGTTCATCCACACACACACACACACACATACTATTTCATACTTATCTCTTTAATAATACTAGCTAAAAACCTGCATCAAGGTGGAAGGCCATAATTGGGCATTTGGCCCCAAAAGGAGATCAAACATTTCTTTAGGGGAAATTTAATTCAATACTTTTGGCTACAAAGCTTGAAATTGTACATAGATCAGCCCCCAAAATTGAATTGCTTCCTCCTTAGGCCATGGCCCACCCTTCCACAAAATTTCATATATGAGATATTTGGTGATGTGGACAAATAGCTATGATGCATGGTAAATAACTGTGCATGGATCAGCTCCAAAATTTAAATTTGAGATGATACCTGGTATCCCAGCCAAGTTTGATTCAGATCAGTCGAGTAGTTTTCCAAATTATGAATTTCAATACCAATAGTTACGATGCAGGGGAGATAACTGCATGGATCAGCCCGAGATTTCAGCATGATATTTGGTATCCCTGAAAATTTTGGTCAAGATTGACTGAGTAGTTTCTGTGTTATGAATTCTAGTACAAATATCTACGATGCAGGGGAGATAGCTGTATGGATCGGCCCCAAAACTTTAAATTTGAGATCCCTGCATGATATTAGATATACCTGCTAATTTTGTTCCAGATTGGCCAAGTAATTTCTGACATATGAGCTCTAGGACAAATAGCTATGATGTAGGGGAGATAACTATATCAATCAGCACCAAAATTTATATTTGAGATCCCAATATACAATGTAAGTTTTTGCTAAATTGATCCATTAGTTTGTGTCCAGCAGCATTCTCAATTATTTTTTTTTTTAATTTGGATTATTTAGTCATTTTATTTTAATTTACTATTTATTTAAGGTAAAAAGAAGCATGCATAAGTGGCGGTGATTCATAATTTCCCTTGAAATGCTAGTCATCAATGATTCTTTGGTTATTCTTTTGATTCTCTGCATTTATGCTAAGAACAAAATAATTTGCTAATGAATTTCCAGTTAGAATCACTCTGTCCGTTTAGCTTGTTGATCAAGCTTACATATTTACAGTTACTCATAAATAGGCAAAAATGCTTACTAAAGAATTTGTTAATTAAGTAGTTGATTTAATTAATATACCTATGTTTTTTATTCACTAGTTCTTAGGTAACACATACTTTTGCAAAGGAAGTTACACTTGAACCGTAGATACGATCATAGTTTAATCTTTTAATTAAAATTGACACCATGAAGCTAAATTATAGAAAACATGACAGCTGGTATTTGTAATGACTCTTTAATGAATGGAAATTAACTTCAAGCCAATAGTGTTTGCTGGAGCTGGTTGCTTCTTGAATAATGGAACAAAGGTTAAAAATTTGATGAACCTGTGTCATCTCCATGAACAACTGGAAAAGGTTAACATCATTTTATGTAGAACAGGAAATGCAAGCCAGGAGGACAGTATTGAATAGAGAAGGTCATAGGGGAGATAACTCTTGGATTGGCATACTCGTATACCATTTGTAATGCAAGTTTCAACCATCCAAATATGCTACTTTTTCTCTTTCTCCTCTCTGCAATTTC
Source organism: Architeuthis dux (assembly GCA_006491835.1). NCBI lineage: Eukaryota > Metazoa > Mollusca > Cephalopoda > Oegopsida > Architeuthidae > Architeuthis > Architeuthis dux. The sequence continues at coordinate 5,195,679 of VCCN01000192.1, read as the reverse complement.
AGTGAACTTTACAAATGACAGCCATTTGAACAAGGATCAAATATTATTCCTTGAACAGAATATATTTGATCATTCTAAGCAATTATATCAAATGCTACATATATGAAATATTATCATGTGAAAAAGAATGCAAAATATTTCCTGAGAATATTATGTTTAACATTTAAACCCTTCGTTTTTATAATTAACCAACTGCACCCACTGAAAATAAATCTTGTACAAAAATATATTTAGAATTTCACAGGAAATTTATTAGCAACAAGATAAAATTCTTGGTACAAATCCTTTTTTCAACATTACTGAAAATATGTATAAACTAGCATTCCAAGAGAAATTATATATGCTGTATTGGGGGTGATCAATTAAAAAGTTGATCTGTGATCACTAAAGAAGGTCTGAATTTTCAAAAAACAAGCTAGTGACCAATTTAGCATAAATTTACATTGCATATTGAACCCGCCTCTAAAAACCTATTTAGAGGGTAATTTTCAAAAAACAAAAAAGCATTTTCCCTACTTATTGAGGGGAGTGTGTGTGTAAAATTTCAAGTTTCTACTATAAATGGTTAGGGCTGGGCGAAGTCCGGAAACCTAGATAGATAGATAGATAGATAGATAGATACATATAAATGTGTGAACATAGGAATAACCTAAACCTTTAGTAGCAGTGATTAATTCTTCCTGATGGATTTCAGGAAAGAAGCGAAAATACATAAGAATCTTCATTAAATTCTGTAGCAGAAATTCTTGTTACATATTGAAAGGGAAAAGGGGTTAAACTTATCAGTTTGATAAAAGTTTAATCCCTCTAGAATTTTATCTCTCACCTGCTAACTGAGATACTTGTTGGTTTATCAAAACTGTAAACATAGGTTTCATCAGTTTTTAAGTCAGTCTGGCTGGCTGGCTGGCTATTTATGTATGTATGTATTACACATACAGGTTGCACCAATGGAGCTAGAGGGCTGAAAATTTAAACATTTTCTGCTTATTATGTCTAGAAAAATCTTGTTTTTGTTTTTTGAAAATTCCTCCTCTAAATAGGATTTCAGTTGGGGGGGGGGGCAATTTACAATGTAAGTTTATGTTTAATTGGTCACTTAGTTTTTGTCTGGCAGCATTCATGCTTGTTTTTTCAAAAATGTTGACTTTTTTAGTGATCACTGTCCAACAAAAAGCAAGAGAAGTAACTTATTCATCAACACTTTTTCCAATTTTCTAATTGATCACCACAAACACGGCATGCTGCCAAAAGACATTGGTCGCATGACTGTTTCTATTGAGTGACTAGTCAGACCTGTCTCATATAGTTCTTGTAATCAAAGATTACTTTTCATTTTGTTATGCTACCCACAACACTGGTTTATTGTTGGGTTTAGGTTATTCATGTGTTCTGACATTTATATATATCTATCTATGTATCTATGTATCCGGACATTGCCCAGCCCTAACCATTCATAGTAAAAAAATTTTGCACACACACTCCCCTCAATGAGTAGGAAAAATATTTGTTTTTTCAGCCCCTAAATAGGTTTTAGAGGGGCGGTTCAATATGCAATGTAAGTTCATGCCAAATTGGTCACTAGTTTGTACCCACTTGTTTTTTGAAAATCAGACCTTTTTTAGTGATCACATCCCAACAAAAGGCGAGAGAAGTAATTTATCCATTAATCAACCCTTTTTCCAACTTTTTAATTGATCACCCCCAACACAGCATATATGAGTGGTGGTGAGTTATAATTTCCCTTGGAATACTAGTTTCCCTTCTATTCATGCTTTTTTCTTACTACTTCTCTCATCTTCTCTACGTTATTTTGTTTTCCTTCTAAAAAATAATGATCACCCTGGCAAGATTGTTAAAAACTTGTGCAATTTCTAGTTCAGTAAGATTTCTTTTTAAAATTTATGGTGTAATTCTCTTATAACTTGTTTCTAAAATAAATTGTGTGCTATTTATTTAATACTATACAATTAACCATAACAGCAATGGGATTTGAGAGTAGTACAGTAATCCCTTGATATGTGTGGTCTTGATTAATGTGGTTTTGGTTAGTGCAAAAAATATCTTGATATTTACTGTATAAAATTTGATTAGTGCGGTTCAAAAAAGTTTGAAAACGGTGGGCAAATTACCAGAAAAAACTTTTTTCATGTTTTAGGGGTCCAAATCTAAACCAAGGGGAGAATTTGATCCCCTTTTTTAGGGGTCAAAGTCGAGGGGATCTTTGTTTTTCCCTTTTATGAAATCTCTATAAATGTGTTTTCATATTTGAAGTTATTTCCCCCCGAGTAACCCTGCAAGTGTAATAATATACATTAGTCTAGATTGCTTTTTTTCCCAGGATTCATTATAATTATTTCCATTGATTCTTAACTTTGAATAATTCGGTTTTGATATATGCGGTGTACATCAAGGATTTATTAACCGTACATATCAAAGGATTGCTGTAGTTCTTCATTTACTTTTTTATATCATTAGGCGCTGCCTTACTTAATTTTAAAAATCCTGAATCTGCTGCTGAATGAGTTTTGCTCTGAAATTGAAATCAATCTTATCGTGGATCTAGGTTACTTCTGCATTTAGAATCAGATGAAATCTTTTGACCGCATTTTTAAAAGGGGTCAATATTTTAGACTGTTCTAGCAGTTAAAAACCTTTCGGATTAAGTAGGGAATAAGCACCCTGAAATTGACTGAATTGAAATGGACACTTTTTTTCTCAACACAGGTTGATGTCATTGAAATGTCAGGAGTCTTACCAAGATAAACAAATATGTGTTTTTTAAGGGAAGAATCGCAGCTTTAACTTTGCAAGGACCTTTTTTGACAAGTTTAAAATTAAAAGAGTGAGATCGAAATTAATAATCAAAATATTTTTACTTTTTTCATCCAGTCCGAAAAAATTATGAGCAAAAAAGAAAGAAAACAGAAGCATTTTTAGAGTCTTTTTACGAAAAAATGTTTACATCACAATGTTGTTTAAATGTTTAAAACGGACACTACTCCTCATAATTCTGAATAAAACTAATGAAACATGAAAGGGCTGATCAGTTTTGATATTAAAGTTGACGACACTTGATGATCAAGACGAAAAAAGCGGTTTTCATTCATTATTTTATCACCAAAAAATGAATACCTGGAAATGAAAAGTTCCTAAATAAAATAAATATGTCGAAAGGGAGACAAAAATCAAATGCATTTTAAAGAAATTAAAATTAGAATAATACTACATGAATGATTTCAATTTTCTTGTTAAGGGTATTTTTTAAAAGTTTAAATCAAATCAGAGTTTTTATGGCATCCTTACTCCATTAGACTTGCTCAGCAAGACCGCACACGCATTTATTTATTGTTGTTATTCTGTGCATGACTGGCTGCTATCAGTGTTGACAATGGGTGTTACAGCTTCTTGCTGCTACTACCTGGGCAGGCAAGCTAATTATAGGAGAGCTTTTTGCTGAAGCTTTTATCATCCACTCTTTTATTGATCAACAATTCTGGCATGCCAGTGATAAGAACTTTTTGTCAAGATATCTAGTGAGGGGATAGAGCATAGGGAGAGGTGGGTTCATGCCTGTAATGTTTATATATGTATGCTTAATATGTATGTTTAATATCAATAAATACGCCGAAGCAGAAGCTACCCAACAGCCCCCATTAACGAGACCCATTTCCAGAACCGGAAACGAGAGCCCAGAAGTGAGAGCTGGTAAGGGTCTCTTGGACCACAGGCTATTGCCTTGCACACACGTGTCTTTGTTCAGCTAAAATACAGTTCTAACCAAGCGTGTAAACAGCTAAAACAGAAAGAACAAACTAATAACAAACAACAAAGATGTAACACAGATAACGTTACAATGCCTTTCCCAAGAGTATGAGTGAAAAGTGAATGTAATCAACCTCAAAAAATGAACTCTATTTTGCTGATTCCATTTTTTTGTGTTGATAACCCTTATGCCACCTGGCATCTCCAATCATGCCTGACAGAGTAAAATTGTCAGGCAGTTTAACCTAAACTATTGATCACTGCTACACACAACACTGGTTTATTGCTGGGTTTAGGTTATTCATGTGTTCTGACATTTATATGTATCTATGTATCTATCTAGGTATCCAGATTTTGCCCATCTCTAACTGTTCATAGTAGAAACTTGAAATTTTGCACACAGACTCCCCTCAATGAGTAGGGAAAATGTTTTGATTTTTTTTTAAATCCCCCCCTAAATAGTTTTTTTAGAGGCGGGTTCAATATGCAATGTAAGTTTATGCTAAATTGTTCCCTTATTTTGTGTCCAACAGCGTTTATACTTGTTTTTTGAAAATTTGGACTTTTTAGTGCCCAACAAAAGGCGAGAGAAATAACGTCTGAAAATTTCAAAAATTATGTATCCAAGATTGGCTAAAATTGCATTTCAGGGCATATCAGCTACTAAAATTAAGAAAAATAAAAATTTTCGGGAAAATTCTGAGGGTCTTCAAGGTTGTCTTGTGTTGAGACAAAAAAATTTAAAACTTGGAAGACACTCAGAAAACAGTATAAATAAAAAATTTCTGGAAAATTTTTAGAAGTCACTGATTATCAGGTATTATTTATGACGAAAATCTACAGCTCTGAAACTCTGTTGCCAAAAATATTTTTTCATAGTGTTGTAC
>VCCN01000192.1:5152068-5177895 GCA_006491835.1 Architeuthis dux | reverse complement strand
CTTTTTTAGCAATAGAGTGGTAGGACTTTGGAACAGATTACCAGAATATGTATGAATATGCTATAAACAGATGTAAATGATTTTAAGAAGAATTATGATATTTATTACATCACCGCAAAGGTTTAAAGCCCAAGATATTGTGTAAATATGATTGTTATGATGTATATACAAATTGAATACTTTTTTTTTCATACTAAAATAAAATGTAAAATGTTAACTTTGTCAAAGTAAATCGCTTTGTCTTTTTTCTTGAGTGAACAAGAGCAAAATTCTCAAGATATTTTGCAAAATGGCTCACCTCTGTGTATAACACTGCTTTACTAAAAGGACAAAAGAATTCACTGAGATGTATGCAAACAGACATGTATGCAAGTTTGGTACATTTGCAAAGAGAAAACACTTCAGAAACACAGATGCACACTTTAACATCATCACTTCCTTAAACAAATCCATGAGTAATAATCTGCATACAGTCTAGGAAGATATTGGCCTCGATTAAGGATTCAATTTGTGCTCGCATCAATTTTTGATATAATTTTTAATATTTAAAAAAATTAATTTTTTAATTTATATTTTATTTTTGTTGTTAGAGTAAAAAGCAATTTAGTAGAAAGAGGAAGAGTGCTAAATAATGGGAGTGGATGGAAAAGAGATGACCAAGATAGAGAGAGGGAGGTAAAAGCAAAGGAAGGGGGAAAGGAGACAGGGAGGGAAAAGTTAGGCAATGAGAAGAAAAGAGAAAGAGAATAAGTGGCTGAAGGAGTGAGAGAAAGAAGAGAACGAGAGGTGAGGGTAGAAGAAAATAAGAGGCCGGGGAAATTGCAGGTGTTAAACTATTGGTGATTATTCAATGAAGTGAAATCTTATCATGCTAATTTTCACCATGCCTGAAAAGTCCCTCCTCCTGTTATGTCAGTCAGCTGATGAACGTATCAAGTTAACACATTCATTATTATAAATTTTACTACAAAAACAAATCTAAGATTATAGTAATCAGCTCTTTTTATTTCAATATTTTGTAATTTAATTAATTTATTTATTAAAAAATGAACTGAAGAAATCGTTAGGAAATAAGGTTGTTTATACAGTATCGCCCACAAATGAGTACACCCCTACCACATTTTTTTATAGAAAGTTAATTTTCTTCTAAACCAAACATAGCAGGATTTTATTATGTCTAGTGGAACATTACACAACCAAAACGAATGTTATCTTGTATTTATACAGTGTCGCCCATAAATGAGCACACCGCTACCATTTCTTTTTTAATAAAAAGTTAATTTTCTTCTAAACCAAACATAGCAGGATTTTATTATTTCTAGTTGAACATTACACAATCAAAACGAATATTATCAGGTATTATTTATGACTAAAACTCTCCAGCATTGAAACTATATTTTTCGTGGGGTGTACTCACTTTTGAATGGCAACATATTCTTATTTTTGACAATAGAGTTTCAGTGCTGTAGAGTTTGGTCATCAATAATAATATCTGACATGGCTACTCTTTTTCCCTTCTTTTTTTGTCAAACTCCAGTCCAAGTTGAAGTTGGCTGAGTTTTTCCTCTGTAACAACAAGAACAAGAACAAGAACAATCATCTCCAAATTCTTCACTGTTTGTCTATCATGTCACGTTAAACCAAACCTATATATACAATTAACATTTCCCTACTGTGATTTGAAATCACAATCAAGTGATTGGTAGCCTCTCTTACAAACTGAGCCAAACTGACAAGTCTTATATATCCACAAATTTATTTATTATATATACAATACAAAAGTTGCAGTGATCATCTTCAGTCGGAATAGAAGTAGAAGTGGAGCTTGACCCTGTAGCAGCCATGCTTTTATTTCTTTCTATTTATATGTATGTGTCATAGTATATTGTATTGTTAAATCACAAACACATTTTGTCATGGCAAGGATACTTAGATACGATTATTAAACTATTAAATCTATTATAGATACTTAGATATGATTATTAAACAAAAAAGGAATTTAAGAAACTGTGGTGAAAATAAAATGTGAAATTTAAAAGAGTTTCATATATTAAGGTAATCATACAAACACATTTTTTCAGTAAAGATTTTACTTCATTTTCCTCATCTAGGATTTAACTGGGAAAGAAACCAAATAGTTTACAAAAATGTTCTCAAAAAATCAGTGAGGAGAACAAGGGCTCAAGAAAATAAAGTGCAAAACACTCAAAAATAGATATAAAATAGAAAAAGATAATTCACATGAGTCAGCAGGGAAAAACCTCATCAGTGTAATCATGGACCTTTTGGGACCCACAAGAAAATAAAGAGAACACTAGTAGTATTCCATGGGAAATTATGAATCACTGACACCCATATATGCTGTGTTGGGGGTAATCAATTAAGATTTTCAAAAACAAGCGGGCACAAACTAGTGACCAATTTAGCATAAAATTACACTGCATATTGAACCCCCCTCTAAAAACCTATTTGGTGGTGGGGGGGAATTTAAAAAAACAAAAGAAAACATTTTCCCTACTCATTCAAGTGAGTGTGTGTGCAAAGTTTCTACTATGAATGGTTAGAGCTGGGCAAAGTCCGGATACATAGATAAGATAGATACATATGTGTTCTGACATTTATATGTATCGATCTATGTATCCAGACTTTGACCAACCATAACCGTTCATAGTAGAAACTTGAAATTTTGTACACACACTCCCCTCAATGACTAGAGAAATGTTTTTTTGTTTTTTGAAAATTCCACCCCATAATAGGTTTTTAGAAGTGGGTTCAATATGCAATGTAAGTTTATGCTAAATTGGTCATTAGTTTGTGCCCGCTTGTTTTTTGAAAATTCATACCTTTTTTAGTGATCATAGCCCAACAAAAGGCAAGAGAAGTAACTTCATTGATCACCACTTTTTCCAACTTTTTAATTGATCACCCCCAACACAGCATATATGGGTGGCAGTGATTAATAATTTCTCTTGGAATGCTAGTCATTTTTAGCTTTTGAAGACAAAAAAAATTTCAAGTTTAAAACAAAATAAAGTGAAAAAATTAAAAATTAAAACTTTTTTCTGTTCAAATTTCTTATTTTCTCTATTATTTTTTTTCCATAACAAGTCGGCCAGCCAAAACTTTGACCACTTGTTTTTGTTTTGTCTTTTCTTGCTAATCTCCCTAGCATGAATAAGAAGGAGAGAATTTAAATGCTTGGTGCCCTCCTCTACTATGATGGAACAGTCCAACTTCTTCATGGACTTTTACTTTCTCTTTTTCAAATTGTGATTATTAACATTGAGGTGGAACAGGAAATTTTGGGAGAAGTGCTTTTCTTTGAAAGACCTTGTGTCACATTCCATATCACATATGGATAAATACCTACTCAGTCTCCTCCTCCCTACCTATGTAAGCGGGAGCAACCCCCTAAAACTATGTATTGTCACTTTCCCTTCCAGTTACTTCTTTAGCCCTCTATTACACCCCCTTCAGCTTTCTATCCTCACTGAAACTGCTACCACAGGTTTCCTACCAGATATTTTGGTACCTCTTTGGTCAACTCCATTTTAATTGTAAAAAATCTGTTTAAGATATATCATGAATTCAAGACTAAATATAGAGGTCATGGGAATCTGCTGATGGGGGGGGGATTAGGGGGGCATAGATCAGGTCTTCTCACCTAGAGCGAGGGGATTTGATAGTCAATAAAGAATAATGGCACAGTACAATTGTTTCATGCTAGCCCACCTTAATGTTCACATATTATTCACTGGTAACTTACCACCAAGATATATTCTGAATATACTCTTTTGACCCTTCCCTGGAAATATATCCATTGCCCCCCACCCCCTGGAAAAGTGGGCAGTGGACACTCATCTTTGTTGATTTGAGTACTATGTTGGGTTTAAATTCCTGAACCCTTGCTAACCATTCCTCTGCAGTGTAAAATTGCCATTTTAAAGTAATTGTAACTGATAAATCAGGCTCTGCAAAGAAATTGCTGAAGAGAGCTTGAAAGTGTATGTTCAGAGGGTGACATTGTAGTTTCTGAGATTTTAATGTTACAAACATAGATTGTAAAAGAAAAATGATATTTGAAATTAAACAGATTATGTAATTGCAAAGAAAAGAAAGAAAATAGAAGCTTATTGGTCTATTTTTCTCCCTTTCCCAACAAACACCCCTCTGTTTGACTGACTTTCATAATGGCTTCATACAGATTTTTACTATAATGTAAATAGCATCGATTTTACAAGACTGGTAAGAGTAGCACTCTTTGTTCTACTTTGCATCCTGAGGTTTTATGCTTCCTTGGTAAATGTAAATTTACAAGCCTCAAAGCTTGGAATGGAACCGCCAATTCTTAGACTTGCCAATCCTTTGCTTGTGCCACAGAGTTATATCCACAAGTGCTTATGATTGGCTCACTTGTGGTGACGGCATCTTTATAATGAGAGAGAGCGAGGGGAAGGAAGAAGAACAAGAAATCAATTAATAAAGGAAATATATTCTTTCTCTTTTCTACTGCCTCTATCTGTGAATGTTTAAAAAAATAGATAATTGTAGTTAGTCAAGATAGGAATAAAAGGTCGGTAACAGCACATATTTGTGAGTGCACACATATATTCTGTTTTTATTTATCTGTCTGTCTCTCTCTCTCTCTCACACAAACTAACTCTCTCCCCAGAAAAATACACTGATAACTCTGTTGTGTATGAGGGCTGAACTGAAAGTCATATGGATTATTTGTTGAAGTAAAAAGAAAAGGAGAGCGGGGGGAGAGAGAGATTATTAGCCTATGAAGAGACATATTCATATCCCTAAACAAAAGTCTCCATACAATACAATACAATACATAGAAAGTGGTAGAAATACAGATAGATTTACTTAGTTGAAAAGAGAGGGGGTGGACGGGCACATATGGTCTGTCTTTTTCTTTTTTCTAAATACTACATTAATCGACCGTGTGTGTAAGTGTGCACGGCCCTAAGTGCGTGCCTGCTACTGCTGTCCGTTTCGTTTTCCTCGAGTTCATATTTTACTCGCACCTCAACCAACAAACACGCTGCTAGCTTCAATGGATATGGATGCTCTGACTCTGTGGAAAGACATCAAAGCGACGTTTTGGAGCGAAAAGTTCTGGTTTCCAAAAAATCTAACATGGGAATCACTAGAAAACAAAGACGATGGGATTTATCACCCACAGTTGAACGATTTGTATCTAGTTTTACCTATAGCTGTCTTTCTGTCGTTATTTCGGATATTCTTAGAAAGGTAAGTAATCAACGCGAGAGGACGGCAAATTTGTTAGGAAAAATACACATCTGACTTTTTCGTCCTTTTTGTATTTTAAATTAATATTAAATGTTGTCTAATGTCTTAGGCTTTTGTATTTTGATGATATCTTTTGTTGCTGTGTGGAAAAATACCGGTAAAAAAATACGCTAAAAATCTGTAAAAAAAAATATCTTTTTTAGCGCAAGAAAAATCCTGTTTGGCCTCCACTCCTTCAGCCCCCCTTCTTTTATTAAAGAAAAAAAGGCCCTCAAAAATAACAGGAGCGCCCATAAACAATGAACAACATTGTTGTTTGCAACTATAATAAATAAAACAGACGCTAGTTGTAATAAAATGTTTTGATGATGCGGGATGAAAGGAAAGATGTTCTTCGCTCACTCGGGTTTGTGTGTGATGAAGTCATGGAGGCGAATCAAACCACCGCAATTCTGAACACGGGACTCCCAGCCGAAAAAAAAAGTTAATTTAAAATGTAATTCTATTTTACGTTTGTCATGGTTTGGATTTTGTTTCTTAAATACTCTTATCAAATCTTCTAAAATAATAAAAATAATCATAGCCATTAAAAAATCCTTGACTAAAAAAAAATACGCTCTTTAGAATGAAGGAACCCGAACCATGTCTTTTTTTTCTTCTTCCTCCTTATTCCATAGTAGTACACGTTCAATTCTATGACTTGCAGAAGGAATTTGTTCACAAATCATTCTTAATAAAACTAGTTGCGTAATTTTTAAATTTTTTATTGAAGCTTCTCATTTTTAGAACTTTACTCAAAAGTAAATTAAAATTGTGAATTTGTTTATTTTTTTACACAATTTTTGGTCGCTACATTGAATTTTAATGAGTTCATTCCTTCCGTCGTTTTCAAGTTATTTCCATTCCACAAAATATCCGTGAAGAAAAAAAAAAGGGGGGGGGCTGCTAAAAATTTAGTTTATTCCCGGATTTTTTTCCGTAACTATTTTTTTTTTCTTCATTTCTAAATATAAATGTTTATGTTTAAATGAGATCCTCGTGTTCGTGTGTAAACTAAACCCAGTTCGTATCACTTGACTACTACTGTGTCTGAAGTGAAAGACCGCTATGGAAAGATGATTCTGAGTAGTAACAATTTGCATTTGGAATTTTATTACTCGGACACCTTTTCCTGTTGAACATATTGGCTATCAGGTGCCATTAGGCTGATTAACATTTCTTCTGGGAAGTATACGCAGTATTTGCATTCTTTCTAATGATGATAGAACACATTTTCATTCAAGAAACCATAAACCAGTAACGAGAATAAGTGGAATCCTGTATAGATGGAGAATTGGAGACTGATGTGTGTGTGTGTGTGTGTACTAATCATATTTGATTAGATTATGAGTCATGCTATTTTTTTTCTTTTATAAAACCCACCTCTACCTATCAGTTGCTGGTGCACAATATCAATTTTCTTTGGGTTCAGTCTCCCTTCCCTTAAAAATGCAAGTGTACGAACATTAATCGTTAATTTTTTCTAATTAGGTTTGTGTGTTTCAAATGCGAATGCCATATGATAGTGAGGACTGAACTAATTCATTTCGTGTGATAACGTTACATTTCTCTTTTCTTTTTACCTGGTATTCTCATTGAGAGATGCTAAATTGTGTCATATCCATTTCAGATTTTTTGATTTCGGGAAATTAAAATCATAATTATTCAAACTAAAATCCAAAGTTCCAAAGTGAAACTAGGGATGGGTCTCCCCCTGTTACCGGCTCCGTGCTATCTTCTTCCTAGGATAAAGAATAAAAACTACTCCAAACCAAAGGATCGAATTCGAATATGGTCACCTATTTTCGCTTTTGCTTTTTATTCAGCTTTTCTTCAGAGCCATAGAGACTTGTCGAAAACTTCTTATCGCCTGTTACTTCTTGGGTGTATCATCTTTGTAGATTCTTGACATGTACGACTAACGAGAACAACTCTGTATCATTTTTAAAAAAAATGAAAACGACTTCAAATTTTCTTGTACCTTCTCTAATCTTCACAGTAACAGTATTTTAATTGCTTTTTCCATTTGTGCTGAAGACTGTTAAAATAATATTCTACAGGATGTGAAACAAATCTGCCAAATTCTTTAAGTCACTGAACTAGTCGCTAACGAATAAAGTAATGTATGAATCATCACCATTTTCTATTTGATAACGAAAGCTTCCACAACTACTACTCTTTACTACACACAGTAATTATAACTTTTTAAAAATAATCTGTTTTTAAGACACTAATTTCTCTTAAAATTAGTTCGAACTGGTGTAGTATTGTTTTTGTTTAGAATCTTAGATCATTCGTCTGCAGGCCAGGAAAGCATAAAAAAAACGCAAACCTTTTCCTCAATTTGATGTGATTATCGTTTCATTCATAATTTTGAATTTCCAATTAATTTTGGAATGTATACAAAATTTTCGCGGCGTATCATTAAAAAAAAAAGATTTATCCTCGAAATTGGCAGATTAAACATTTAAATATAAATTTCTCTCTGGATGATTTTGTTAGTTTATCCTCTTTTTGATTGAGGCAAGGCGTTTTTTGTTTTTTTCTGTCTTTCTCCACCCCCTCTCTTGCTGCTGATTGTGAGCTCTTTGCTCTTGTGTAAACCTCAATGGCCAGTTGTTGTTGTTGGCTGTCTTTCTCTCTAGAAAAACTGAAATCCTAATTTTACTCGCTGCTGCCTCTTCCTTCCTCTTCATCAGGCTCGCACTGCTTATCTAATGATGACGCCACTTTGTTGTCGACGAGCAAGGAGGATGAATAGTATGAAAGTTTAATGAATAATCAGATTAATTTTACCTAGCGAACAACATTCTTTAATCTTAAATGAATATTTGCTTTCTCTCCCCACATAATTTCCGCGTAACGCTTTTAATTTTTTTCTCCCCCGTGATTGAATGAAAAGAATCTGAGATTTTTAGTCTGCGTGAACAGTGAAGTAAAGACCTGGATCTGTTGAATCCTAATTAATTCGTATAGCTGAAACTGGAAACAATAACATCGATAGTATTAGAAATAGATTATTCTTCCCATTAATTGTAGTTGTACTATTCATCAGACCGTACCCAGTGAAGAATATTTTTGGAGGAGCACAGCCATTTTTGTCAGTTCGACTTATTTTATGAGAATCTCAATAGCCATTTTTCTTCTTTTTTTTTTTTTTAATCCACTGTCAAAGTGAGCCGTCTCCTTTGTACAAATAAGTGTTAATTCGCTACTTGAAGAACTCGTAACGCATTACACCGCGCTCTACAAGTAGCAGAATCTTGTTTGTTCTAAACTGTACCTTTTAATTTTTACTTTGATTAGTTAAAGATACTCTCTTGGCAGATATTTTTAAGGTAACTATTCGAGCCTTATTGCAAGAAGCTTAAAATGTTTGTCTGCATGTTCAAGTGGATATGAATACAGTGAGTTAAGCTTAGCTCAGTTTGACACAAGGTTGCGGTAGTAGGGCACTCAGTGAGGATCGAACTCTCTATACAGTACACTGCACTAGCAAATTCCTCTGTAGGACGAATTAATTAGCTGGCAATCATCGTGCTATTCTGGGTGTCCAAGTAGATCTTGAATATTATTTGAAATATGGTTTGCAAAAGCAGTTTAAGCTTTTTATAAGAATCTTTTCAACATGATTGCATTTTAAATTCAGAAACTTAATTGATGTCTAAAGAAACGTGATTAATGTTAGTTTATATATATATATATATATTACTAATTTACCCAGGCCGTCAAAAGAATGACAGTAGTATTTAAATATACCATATATTTCAGCAGATAAAACATTTGAAGCTCCCCCCACCCCCCAAAATGGGGTCATCCTATTGGCCAGATGCATGACATTCTGGCTGAAATTGGGGTCTCTTTTTATCTGAAGGTCGCTTTATCTTCCAAATAATTCGGTATATGTAATATTATAATTATTACTTTGTGTTGAGAGCAATTCAGGACAACTCACAATCATTTCTTTTATGCAATTAATGTGAATGTTTCCTCTTGTGCATTTACAATTTCAGGCTTTGGATGAATTAATGTAATAAAACAAAATTCCTAAACAGCACGATTGTCTCTCGGAGAAACGTGCTTCAATATCTTATTTGCCATACTTTAATTCACTTGAACAGTCATTGCTTTTATTTTTAAATATAGAAGTTACTTGCTTTCTCAAAGTATTTAAACATTGATTAATTGAGCAAATCTTAAATTTTCAAGTCTTTGATTTGCTGTTATCTGATACACCAGGAATCTGATTTATATTTGAAGTCATTTGTCAAGATAATCATTAGTTTATTTTCCTTGGCTCAAGGTTATTAAAAATATTTATATAGAGTTGTTTGTGGCTATGATCCAAGTCTTCATTTTGTTTGACTTTAATGGGTTTTTTGTTTTGATTTTTTTTCCAACTGTTTTCTCTAAATAGGTGTCTTATAAAATATTTGTGATAAATTGACATGAAGTTTCTTCTTTTAACATAAGGTCTAAAAATGAAAAGTTGTTGATGTGAGAAAAGAGTTGCCTGTCAAAGCAGGGAGAGACATGAATAGAGCTAGAAACTCTTGCCTGACAAGTCTGATTCAAGACCATGATGCCTCTCTGATCAGTTGGCGAAGACCAGGAACAATTTGTGAATGCATACATTTTCTCCAGTTATTCCACGCAGGCAGTTCTTTAAGAAAATTACTTGATAAAGAGCCTAAATATCAAAGTATAAAATAAAGCTATACTGGCATTTATTACCCATTTTGATTTATTTAACCATAGCACAGTAGAGTTTATTGGAGATTAATGTTTTAATATCTTTTAAGACAATAATGCTTTTAATAGCATTATGAATGGCTCTTCTTTATGTTAAAGTTGATATTTTATGTATTTACTTATTTTTTTCTTTTTAAATTCAGACTTTTTTCCTAAGCATAACCTCTTGGTAAACTTGTTACTAGTACTTTCAGATATATTTTATTTTTTCTTATAATTTTGACATCTGTTTTATGAATCTTATCTAAAGACTTGCAAACTTATTGCACTTACATTGGTATAGACAGTTTATAGTCTGTGATGGACAAATTGTATATTGTGAAAGTGCGCGACTCTGATTTGGCTGCTCTATAACTGACTTGTAAAATTATTGCATTAAAAAGTCTCTTGTATGAAGAATAGTCAATTTAGTGAAGTGTTTGTTGGGACCAGACTTTTTTTCTTTTGCTGATGATTAGAGTATTGAAATTCATTTTTTTCCAATTCTTTCTTAAGCTTCCATAAATAAAATTGCTTGACATACACACATAGAGAAAGCTTAAGATAATAATTCTCACTTCAATCCTAATTGTCATGTTGATTCATAAGTGCTTTTTAAAAAAATATTTTAACTTATGCAAAAACCTTTCAGTACTGTTTTATAAGTTTTTTGGATCTTTTTTCACTTTCTTTCCACTATTAACTGTTTTAGTAAAATTAGCAAGTAGTGCAATATCCTCAAAATCTCCTGTTCAAGAATTATTCATGCTTGTAAAAACTGTGCCCTATATGGTAACTGTAAAGTGACATTACCTTAACTCTTATTCCATTTAAAAAAGAAAAAAAGAATTCTATTCATTGAAGAGTTCCACTGTGTTTAAGAGTTAAAATAGATTTTCCTTCTCACCAGACCTGCATGGACATTTTTGAAATCATTTTTGCATCAAGTATGCTAGGTTAAATTATAGCTTATTGTATACAGAACCTTAAATAAATTGAACTTCTTTTGGATTTACCTGATGTCGGCACCTAACAGGATTGCACTCTTTTGAATTAGAAAACCTCTAATAAATAACTGAACATTTGAGTTGGTGTGTTGAATTAATGAAAGCAGCAAGAGAGAAAAAAAGCTAACTTAAACTGAGATGAGAGCATTTTAGACCTTTTGCTTTAACAGAAGCATCTAAATCTTTGGTTAGAGAAACAATTGTTCATAGGTATTTTCTTAAAAAAATGTTTTTCTCATTAGTATGCATTTCAACCCGGAGTCCTCTTGGAGAATTGCTATTATGTTTCATGAATGTAATTTGTGTAACTTCTAGAATCAAAAGCATTATTTTTGGAAAGGTACAATTCTTGCTTCATTGTGTGTACAGGGTGTCCCATAGATTTGTCCTTTTTCTTTTTTTTTTCTTTTTGTACCAGTTTTCCAGTTATAAGCGAAGTTACTTTGTAATTAACTTGATTTTTATTGTAAAATGATTATCAAGTGGAGCAGAATTCATGTGAACAAGTTTGGGAGGCTCTAGGTTTTTGATATCCTAAAGTTTACCACAAAACCTAACAAATTGTCAAACGTTTAAGTTTGACAATTTCAAGTTTAATATGATAAACTTTTCCTTAGTTATTTTTCTAAATACATTTCTGAAGAATGAAAACTTAAATAAAAATTTAAATGCAAACTTCGGTGACTTCTTTCTCTCATTGTCTCTTCAGTTATAGATGACATTATGCTTTCTGATATATTTATTGCAAGTTTGACTTTTTCTCTTCTATTTTCCAGTTGGCCTTATTTCCATATTGAAATAGGATGCTGCTTGTAGTGTTGATAAAAAATCTTGATTGCTTTCAGTTAAAATGTATTTAAAAAAATGTTTTTATTTCTTTAAGTACATGATGCTGTCAGTAAAACATCTTTACTGACTTTTTGACTGGTTAAATGGTTCTCTAGAACTTTCAGTCTGAATTTTTTCCTCTTCAGTTTCACTTTCAATATTTCATATGATCAACTTCAATTGGTAAATTCAGATTTCTTTTCATCTGGTTATCTGTATTGTGCATGGAAAAGGCCATTTTTATAATGGCAGGGACATGTCTGAGATGAAAATCAGATCATTATCATCCTATCTATAAATACTAAATGACTGATTCTGTTAGTCTGTATGTGACCTCTAAGTAGCCAGAGGTATTGAATTAAGCTACCCCTAAAATGCACTAACTTGAAATCTGCAAAAAAAACTTGGGTGATTTGTAACTGAATAATAATAGTGTGGGGGTCTGTGTTTGCACTCACTTTGATAAAAATGATCTGATTTATATCTATCTATCACTAAAAGTCTGATTCCGTTTATCTGTATATGACCTCTAAACAGCCGAAATGGTGCTTTATAGCCAAAGGTATAGAATTACGGGGTTCCTACCCCCCCCCCCCCGAAAAAGAAAACCCATTTTAATCTTTTATTGGGGGCAGAGGACAACTTAGGCCTTTTGCAGGAACTAGCTGAAAATCACAACCTTAGATATTATATGAAATAAGATGTTAGTTTCTGGACTTATATATATGAAACCAAACGATGGATAATTTTATATCCGACATAATATGATAATTATAACATTTATTAGTTGAGAGCCTATATTTGCCCAGCGCCGGTGTGAGCGACTGCTAAACAAGCACCTAAATCGTAAATGTAAATAAAGAAACAAACTCTGTGCGGGGATCGAACTCGTGTCCACACTGGAAGCTACCTTATATGCAGGTACTGCTCTACTGACTGAGCTAATGAAGGTCAGACCTTCGTTAGCTCAGTCGGTAGAGCTCTCAACTAATAAATGTCATTATAATTATCATATTCTGTTGGATATAAAATTATCCATTTTATTTCATACTGTCGACATCGAGAGCCGCATTATATTCGTGCCTAAAATACGAATGTGAGAATGGAGAAGCCAACAAAGTGTAGGATTAAAAGACTCCTGCCTACCATGAGACTGTTAGCTCAGTTGGTAGAGCAGTACCTGTATATAAGGTAGCTTCCAGGGTGGACGCGGGTTCAATCCCTGCACAGAGTTCATTTCGTTATCTACATTTAAGATTTAGACCGCTCGTTTAGTAGTCACTCACACCGGCGCCGGATAAATATAGGTTCTCAACTAATAAATGTCATTTTATATATATATATATATATATCTCAGATATTTTTACTCCTTTCTACTCTTTAATAATCAACAAACAAGTAATTCAGCAAGAATCATCATCAGCTGTAATTTTAATAAATCTTTTGAGAAGGTATTAGCATGTATGGAGCTCCCATTACACAGTAATCAGATCATTCCCCTTCGGACACTAGCTGCTTGTCAGTATGACATTTCTTGACTGGTTCAAGCTGTTTTGGATAGTGACAGATATTGTCATTTTATGTCTGTTTAGACAGCCATACTATTGAATGGCAAAATGTTATCTTCAGCTGTCAACATCTGTAAAAAGTTTGAGAACACCAAGTATGGCCTTTCATTTTTCTTAAAATTCCTAGTATTGACATAAAAAAATTATAACATTTAAGTGAATATATAAATAACTTTTCTTTATTTAAAATTGTTGCATACATTAACTACTGAAAAATAACTTGTTAAAGGTTTTTTTAAATGGGTTATTACAGGTCAGAAACATTAAATGCAAGAAATTGTCATAATGGTTCCACTTTTCAAAGATCTATTTTTAAGGCTTTTAATGTATGAACTATAACTATCCATAAGAAAACATGCAGTTCTGCTACCTACATAAATATATCTTTCCCCAAAGCCACTGGAAATAAAACTGTATTTCATTGGAGAATAAACGCAAGGATTTAAAGAAATCCGCTTTTGATGTGTGTTCAGAATCTCTATAATTGTGTTGTAAGTTTTGTTACTAATTTCAAACAATATTTAATTTTGATGAATTTTAAGTGCTCTTAATCTTTGATTCGATCCTTAATATTAATTCTGTTGTCATTTAACTTTTTTTTTTTTGGTGCAATATAATGTGCTCATATACAGCATTTATATTTTAACTAGGTTCTTCACTGTCTCACGACTAGCCAGGTTTGTGTTTATGCAAAATTATAACTTCTTCCTTGATTTGAAAATAGGTGTAGGGAATTATTGCCAGCTACTTGTTTATCAATATCCTTTAGCAACCTGGTCATTCTAGGTATTGTTCTCACCTCAAGTTTTTGCAGGTTGCTTTAAAGTATCTTGGAAGAAGTTAAATGATCTAAGATGATGTATCTTTTTCTCTTATAGCAAATACAAAGAATTTGTCTAAGAAATTTTAAAAAGTAAAACTTGATAAATATGATTGTGGCATGTGTATGTAACTGTTAAAAAATCCTATAACACTGTATCTAGAACAAATTTTCTGCTAGGGAATTATTTTAGTTCTAAATCCTTTTTAGAGATTGAATAGTCTCTATATTTAAATTTTTTGTTTTGAAGTTGTTTTTTTTCCTCTGAAATTCTATTCATTTTCATTCTTCTAAATCTTGGCTACAAATTGATGTTAGTATTTACTATATTTGGCAAACCTCACAAGATATCAGTTTGGCATTTAACCAGAAGCTTGCTCATTGCATTTAGGTCTCTTATTGATTTCAGCTATGTGGGGAAAAAAATGGAACTGTATCTTTGGCTGTTGTATATTCCATCAACATTGGCTTGTTTAAACTTATTGTTCTGGTCCTGGTATTTTTCTTCTTGCCTATAGATGGTGTTAAGACTTGATGCTGTAGATTGCACCATGATAATTATGGTTGTAAGTATGGGTTAGTGTAAAAATGTACTCTCCAAAGTATGTTGAGTTTTCTTGGCTGAAGATACAATTTAATCTATTCACAAAAATGGTCCATTTTAATATTAAAAACAGAGTATAAAAATAGAATATACAGTGATATTAGTAACTTTCAATCTCTGTAAATTTTTATTTTCTAAAGTTTTTACTTAATCAAAAAATGCTTACTTCAATGAAATTGTGAAATGAGACAAAAGCTATTTTCTGCATTGCACATTTTTGAGCCATCTTAATTTGTATAAAAACTCACTAATTTCAGCTGCTCTCCATTTTCAAATACCAATAAACTCTTTTTTACCTAAACCTTTCTCTTGTGTTATCTGATTATAGATTCTTTATAGCCAGCAAAGTGAACGATTTAAATATTAATAACTCAACTAGAGAAACTGTCTGAAGTGGCAATATAGTATTCAAGAAACAATGGTAAAAGTTTGGCAAAGTGTAAAGTTCTATGGCTTTCATTCCAAGATTTGTTTGGACTATTGAACTCCTTTTTGTTGCTTTTGTTACCATGATCTTTTGCCAAATTCATTCTACATCTTTCTTTAGTTGTACAATTCATGTGGAAAGAGTGGGGGGTCTTTTTCTCACTAATGCAAACCAGAAAGTGGGATAGATATTATGTAATTCCTACAGAATGTGGGATAGATGTTATGTAATTCCTACAGAATGTGGCACAGGAGCTGATGATGTGGATTGGGGAAGAGGTAGGGTTTATGTTGACACTTGATTGCTTAACTAGATAATTTTGTGACCCAGGCATACCACATTATTCCTCCTAGCACCAAAATAATTCATCCATCACTCACATGCTTTCTCAAGCACTATAATCCTAAAACTATCACCTGACAAAATTATACAAATGAATGACAAATCTGTCAAAGACCACAAAACTAGAGCCAGGTGATGGGCTAGTTCTACTAAGAGTCCTTTAGGTAACTCCACCTCCCTACATCCCATAACTCTTAGAACAAGAAATCTGGTGCCTTTCACATACATCAAGCCTTTGCTGAAATCTATGGAATTTAATCTCTTCATATCACATGTAATATTCACTTTAAGTTGATGTCTAAAGTGCGAAATTAGATCCTGAGAAAAGGGTTTCTTGTAGATTCCCTTCAAACATGTTCGATACTACCATTCTAGCCACATCTAATAGCATCAGAAACACCCTTTGTTTCACCTCCTTGAGAAGAAACATCATACATGTCCATGGCATTGTCACAGTTAGTCTTGGGCTCCCTGTCTCCTTCTTGTAACATTTAAGTCTTCTGTACCTCTTTAAATTTCAGAACAGCAATACATGAAGGTGTCTGCATATGTAAAATATCTAAAGTCAGTTGCTTGGCTTATTTGAAAGAAAACAACCTAATCTTATCTTAGGGTAGCCTACCACTTATTTTCCATAACCGCTTCTACCAGTTCTTTCTGAATGTGTTTAATCAGCAGTTGCTGGAAGTCATACTTGTCCAGCAAGGATGTGTTTAACTTTCAGTAACCAGCCATTCTAACCCTTTCTAGTCACATTCATACCACCACTATTCTATGGGTCAAATAGCATCACTAGTGAAATATTTGGCATTCTAAAATGTGTAACTAACTTTCTATCCAGATAGCTGACACCCTCGGTAGAAGGCTGGTTAATTAACCATGACCACATTTCCACAAGCTTGAACCTCCTATCTCCTCAACCCAACTTTGGATCAAGGATGATATTTGAATCCTGCATTAGTACTAGTTGCTGTCAGAAAAGTCTCTCATGAAAAAAAGAATAACACTCTGCATGGATGTCGGGTGCATAAACTGCAATGAACCAGAACACCCTAGCTTTTCATGGCAACCACCTATGATCCACCTACTTGTCACACCAATGTGTGCAAGGTTGACTCTCACCTCCTAGGTACATTTAACTAACAAGGAAACTCCTCTGGTATGTTAGTCACTGTATGCTGAATAAACAACAGTTGTCTCAACACATAACAATTGCCATCATCAGTGTCTCTTGAATTGTGGCAACATCCACAAGAAGGGATTCAAGATCACAGAAGGCAGGCCATTTTATCCCAATTCCTCAAGCCCTTCTAATTCATGCTAACCAGGTTAAGCCTAGTTTCTAACAGTTGGTGACACAGACAGGTAGAAAGTATTCCAGGTTAAGTCTACCACTTCCTAGTTTGTATGTCATTCCTACCGAGTTGACTGTCATCCGTAATGGGGTCCTTCCCCAAGCAATGATTTGCCAAACTTTGTAGACTTGGATGTCAAAATTTCAACCGTTTTCAGGTGTGGGGAAAGTCTCCTTTATTGCTTTCAGCATTCCTCCATGCTTCAGATGAAAGTTCCTTGGGTTTGTGATGTTCATATTGTGTGTGGTCTGGAATTTGTAGAGCCTTCAAAGATGCTTTGAGGTGAGTAGGCAGGCTTTTCTCTAGAACCCCTTTGCCTGCCCTGCAAGTATCTTCATCCTTTACAAAAAACTTTTTTTTTTAATGCCTACCCCTTTCATCCTGAAAGGGGCAGACCCGTTTTGTAAGGGACACCAAGGTGCTTTTCCAAGGAGAAACAACCTTCAATGTCTGCTGTTGAGGGCAATGGACTGGGTTTCTTGGCTTTCTTATGTTGCCATCTGTCCTCCACTTCAGTTGAGGGCAGCCTCCTTTTGACAGCCCCTAGAACCTTCCTCATTGACTATAGGTTCTAGGGGCTGTACCTTGAACTGCTAAATCTCCAGTCACACCTTTGGCTATTCCTTCTGTTTCACTTCTCACTGGGTCTTTTGCTGGGGCTCTGGAGCCTGTAATCTGAGCTGCTGTTTGTTGGCGAGTCCAGGTATCTTCTTTCTTGGAGATGAGGTCTTTGTCAGTTTGGACTCTTTGATTAAATCTTTTTTTTTTTTTATTTTTTTTTTTTTAGCCTTTTGCTTTTTTTCTTCGTTTTTTTTGTTGCTTTTTTTTTTTAAATGTAGAAGGTGAGGAAGGAACAGCCAGAGCACTGGAGTTGTTTTTTTCCTCCACCCCCACCTTACTACTTGACTTTACTCCTCAGCATCAGTCTTTGGGCATCTTGCCATTGTGGACACTTCAGTTGGTTGTTTTACCAAGGCTGGACATTGGGTAGTCATTTTATTCTTTGAGGCGAAGTTGACTGGGTTCCTTGGGCATCTTGAGTCACAAATGGTAACGTTGGTTCTGTCTAATTTTTACTTAAAGCTCTTAAGGCTAGTATAATGTATGGATCAGTTTCAAGTTTTTCAGCTTAATAGAATTTGAACAAAAACTTTATGAAAAAGATCTCACTGAAGATTTTCTTCTATGTTTTAAATGTTCTTTTTTTCCATTGTGTGCTATATACATTATCTTAGCTATCACTTGCTTTTCAAATCATACCTCTCTAATGGACTAATAAAATGTCTCCAGTGTGGTGGATTCTTCTTCAGTTAATAGCTGATTTCATGGATCAAAAAATACTTATTCTAATTTAATTGGTTGGTTAGCACTCTGGCTCTTTGAGACTTCATTGTTCAAATACCTTTACCCAAACATTTTGATGTGCTTCAAGGAGGATCTCTCTATATTTATTATTTTATATATTAGGTTGGCCAAAACGTTTGTCATTAGATGGCATTAGGAGTGTTTAGTTTTAACCATTCAAAAAGATTGCTTTTGATTGTATTGTGACAGCTGCCATATCAGTATGCATTTTTTTAAAATTGTCAAAAATTGGTATATCTTTATTTGTTGATTCTAACATTTAAAATGGAAGAAAATGATCAACATTTTCAGCATATTATGCCTATTATTATTTATTTATTTATTTTTTTTAAATTTAGGAAAGCCAACATATTGGAAATATCCAAATCAACGTTAAAAATCATTTGAACCAGCATAGTTATGTTAATCGACTTGATGTGTGTTTTACACATAAGTGAAGCGAAAACAACCTACTTGTGTGATTAGAAGGTAGTCCCTTATTATTAACTCCTTCTGGAATGATTTTATTCAAACAAGTACTGCTCCCTATCGAAAGCAGCAATTGACAAAAAGCTTGCAGAATTAGTTAAGGAAAAAAAAAGGACTTAATTCTCCCCCAGAATAATGGAAGATAATATTCCTTTAGTGATCAGGCAAAAATTGTTGCAGCTTGGCTGGGAAGTTTTCACTCCTCTGCCATATTCACTAGATAGTGCATCTTCAGATTACCATTTATTCTGTGTGTGTGTGTGTGTATTTTTTTTTCTTTTCCTTCTCTTCTTCCCCCTTAGAAGACTGCAAAGGCACTTAGAGCAGTTCTTTGCTGAGAAAAATAAAGTTCTGAGAGGATGGAATTATGAAGTTGCCTGAAAGATGGCAGAAAATAGTGTTGTTTTGGCCATCAAATGTATAATAAACAATAGATGGCCAACTGATTTACAGAAAATGATACCCGTGTGAATTTAATGATTCTAGTAACCTCATACTTCTGTTTACTGATTATCCTCAATGACTTGCTAAAATATGCTTATTTAGGATATAAAAAATGGTATTTGGGGGTTTATTTTTATATTTTAGTAAGATATAATCATTCTGGGATAGTTTATAAAACCCTTTCCCCAATCCATTTTACTTGTTGAAGTGTTATTTGTTTAGATCTTGGAAAGTTTAATGCTATTAAAATACATATATGTTCGAGTGCTAATATATTCAGTGAGGCTCAATTAGTAAGTAGGAAAATATGTTTATACAATATAACCTTGATTTATAAAGTACTTAAGAAATTGGTCAGTAGCAATCATTGTTCTGATTTGTAGTTACATATTTAGTTATGTGTTAAGAATTAATTTGCTTTGGTTATCATTTGAATAGCAATCAAGTTTGATTGTTTTCTTAATCAGCTACATGTTTGTTTTTATTTATTTATTTTATCAGCATACAACTTTATTCTTTTTGGATTCTGCTTATACTTCCTAATTACGGCCGCGCTTTGTAACATTTAATAAATGCTTATCTCAGTCACTTGAACAGATGTTTTTATTTTCATACTTCATGGTATGCTATTGGAGAAATGTTACCTAATGAACATTACATGTCTGTTTATATTCTAAGAAATTCATTATATTAAGAAGCTGAAAACCGCCCTATGGGTGGGTTTTCAGTTAGTTTCCGTGGAAGGCCTAAATAAGGGCCATTGGCCCCAATAAGAGATCAAAACTTTTTTAAAAAAATTTTTATTTTTTTATTATTACCATAACTCAATACCTCTGGCTACAATGCACTACTTATTTACAGAAACAGACTTTTAGTATCATATAGATAGGTAGCTAGAAATCGGATCATTATTATCATTTTTTTTTTTAAACAAAGATTTTCAAAATCTAGCTTCCTAAAAACATTAGTACACACAGAAAAGTTCATGGTGATATGTTATGTGGTTCATTAGTTACCCTGTCACATACAGACAGATATTTGGTGAATTATAGTTGGATGTTACCAATTTGCACACGGTTAATCACTTGAATCTTTTACATGGAAATTTCCAACTTTTCCCTTCACACTTTGGTTTAAAGACTAGAAACTTATCACTATTTTAAGACATATATTAAAAAAAACAAGGTTTAACTCGTCTAGTTAGTGTCAAGACTATCAGATTTAAAGTTTCTAATGTTAGGATTTTTTTTCTCAGGACACTGTTTTTAATATTAAAGTGCTGTGATGTCAAACATCAGAATGTTCACTCTATTTGCTATATTGTTACTTTATTTGTCTATGCCCTTGAAATTTGAATGCTCTACATCTGAGCATATAAACAGAACATGTATTATTTTGATAAAATAGGTGAACAGTTTTGAGATTCTGTGAAATTCTGTTGTCACAAGTTGGATTTATCCAAATCTCAAATGGTTTAAGAGAAAAAAACTTCAAGTTTGTTTATGTAGCTCAAGTCTAATGACTTGTATTTTTTCTTTTTTTAAATTCTTTTAAAGACATTTATTGAACACCAAATATCTCCTATAGATCATAGATATAAATGAATTAGCTTTAATTTTATTATATCCACCTAAGAGAATCTTAAGGTTGTGTTGAAACAATCACATAAATTGAATTTTGTTTACTACTTTAAGAACATTTACTGTACTGCGGGTCTATTTGGCCCATTTTTTTTTTTTGCAATAACTGGTAAAGTTATCACTGAAATATCATTTTATACATCAAACTGTATCACTACCTAAGGCCCTCCAATGGTGGTATGAAAAATAAATCTGAAGAAGCTTTACATATAAAAAATGGCTGACAAAAACCTGCCTTTGGGGCTGTTTAGCACTCTGACTAAAAACTTCAATTAAATTGTACTTGTGTTCATACCATTATATATAAATAACAATATTATCATGTTGATATGAAACTTGGTTCAGACCTTCAGGTGAACCATCATCTTCCTACTACCACAGATGGTGGATGCATCGTTGAACTTATGGTTCTTGTTTATTAATATTGCATTTTTTTGTAATGTTGAACCATGATTGTTTATGATTCAAATCTTTATTATTTAGGTACTTGGTATTTAGACTGTACAAGTTAAATAATCTGAAATAAAACCCTCCAAAATGAAATAGAAACAGTGTAGAAGCAAATTATTAAAATAATCAAAAAAAGTGCCAAATAGCCATGCCTAAAAACAATATTAATAATAATAAAAACTAGTGAACATAAAAATACTAATTTTTTTTTTTTTCTCCACAGATCTTAGCCGGAAAAAATAATTTTTTCTCATATAGTAAATGCAATAACTAGAATTCAAAATATATATAATATATAACCAAGAAGATAGGGTAATTTTTTTGTATTTGATTTCCGTAAAAAAATTTTTTAACAAATTTTAATTGATAAATAACGGTGCCAAATAGTCCCACAGTACGGTATAAATATAACAAAATTTGTGCTCTTAAAGTGATGAGTATGTGCTTATGGGAACCAATGAGATGAGTGCATATGACTTGAATAGCACTTTGTTTGAATAAACACCCAATTTTTAAGTGAAAATAATTTTCCTCCTTTTGAGCTGCAGTACAGTAAAACTTTGTTTCCCATAAATATTGTGAATTCATTGAGATATATAAAAAGCATTCTATACAAGTGAAAACTAGGTTTTTAACTTTGCATTTATTCAAGATATAATTACATTCAGAAAGCTACTTAAAATAGTTGTGCTTAACTTGATATAATACTTCTACTGATTAGATAGAAATGCAGATTTCTATTGATCATTTCATTTATTTCTATTGAGTGATATTTAGATGAAACTAGTAAGATTAAAAGCGAATTTGTCATTTGAGTTTTTTCTTTTAGATTGTATTATGGTGTGTATAGGTAAACTGGAAAATTATCACCACCCTTGGTTATAGAAATGCTCTAATACAACATTCTCCTTTTTACTACTTATCATTGGTGTGTAATTGGGGTGAAGAAACAAAATTGTTAATATTCCTATTTTTTTGTTTTATCTCTCCTGAGGTAATTGCTATCGATCTTTGTCTTTAATAAAAATAAACTATGAAAATGAAAAATATTTTCAATTTCAGTGTTCTAGATGCTATAAAATATTAAAATTCTAAAACTTCGAAATTTAAAAAAAAAACATTTTTATGAATGTAGTTCTGCCTTGTGTATTGGTGTATGCCTTCTGATGTACATGTTACGGCTGTTTAGGTCATTTTCAACATCTTGATGGCTAAAACGTCAACATCACGCAAGCTTTAGTAGGCCTCTTTGTCTAGTTTTACTCTTATAAGAGAAAACACAAATTACAAAATTGCTATTTTTTTATATTTAAATTCTTGGCAAGAGACTTAACAAAACTTTAACTAATTTATTGAATGTGGCAAGTAATTTATCGAATATTGGTCATTTGGTTTTCAATTAGAGCTAATTCAAAGAGAATGTATTTTTAGCTTTGCTAATTTTAACATTTGAGTCTGCGTATTATTGCAGAACAGAACTGGTGAGTGAGACAAAAATTCAAACATCTGTTTATCTCATTTGATTTGCTGCTGAGCAAGCTGCATTTCTTCTGCTAATTCAGCCTTACTCTCTGGAATTCAATATTTAAATTGACATGTTAAGTTGTGTAACTTATTTCAGTACAGTATTGGGTTTTCTAAAGTTGATTTGCTCTTAAAATATCCCATTAGAATATTTGTGTGCATATCTTGAGAATTTTGCTAGTTAATTTTCACGTTTATAATTTTGTCTTTTAGTTTACTGAAACAATCACCTATATATTTAACATTGGTTATAATTTCTTCATGATTAAAGCAATTTATATTAATACTAAAACAATGATATAAAATTCACAATGTTTACTATTACTTTACCACAAAGTTCTCTATGTACAAATCTTTCCTCAAAGAGGATTGGGGAATTTGTCAGCTTTTATGAATAAACGTTATGATGTTTTTGAACATAGCAAAAGGGTGCAGCTAATTTCCGTGTAGCTTTTATTTATGGTTTTTGGATTCTTTTGCCTTTTGCCCAGAAGATAACTCTAAAAACTTAATTGCTGATGAGTTTGTTTTTTTTTCATTTGAAATTTTAAAAGTTTATAAACTTGTCTTTTGCTCTGAATAGAAAACAAAACTCAGTAATAGTTTGATGCATAACTTTTAGATGTCTCCAATTTATTCAAATGTTGGAAATAATCTATCCATCTAAACATAACTTATGCAGCTTTGAATTGGTTTCATTTGAGAATGTTCTTCAGTATCTTAACTGTTTTACATTGCCAAAAAGTACATTGTTATTTTGGATAGCAATATTGTAGAAAACGGTTTTGGGAGATTTTTTTTTTTCCTGCATAAAATTGAAAGTAAAATTTCTACTTTTCATAGTGTGAAGCAATTGAAATTAGCATTCCAAGGGAAATTATGAATCACTGCCACCCATATATGCTATGTTGGGCGTGATCAATTAAAAAGTTGGGCTGATGTCTGAATTTTCAAAGAACAATTTAGCATAAGCTTATATTGAAAATTAATCCCCCCCACTAAAACCCTATTTTGGAGGGGAATTTTCAAATAAACAAAAAAAAGGATATTTTCACTACTCATTGAGGGGAGTGTATGTACAAAATTTCAAGTTTCTATTATGAACAGTTAGGGCTGTCGAAGTCCGCATACATACATAGATAGATATAAATCTGTGAAGACATGAATAACTTAAACCTTTGTTAGTGGTGATTAATAAGATTCCAAATGCTAGAAGCAGCAAAGACTATCATTCCAGACACCAGTATTTCTTTGATCATTGATGTTTTGCTTCTGATTTTGTTGAGAAAAATCTGTGCTGTGATGTAAATGAGCTATTTGCTCTGACCTTGTCTACTAGCTTTTTGTCCACTAGTGGCTCTGCTGTGACCATCTGCTTGAGTAATAACCGCAAGCAAATGTTGTAAACCTACATAAATAGGTTACAATCAATATTCTGACCTATATTTTTAAATGTCCTTTGTGTGTAAACTAGTACTGTTTTTTATCACTCCTACTCATTCAGTCAGTTTCCATTCTTCTATATATCCTTGTCTCTTTCCTTTGTTACATTGTTTGCTAATGTATGTCCTTGCTTTCATCACTGATTCAGTGCAAAGATCATCTAATCTCTGGTGACTGTGACACAGGATTTCATTTCAGTTGTCAGATAATCCTTGTAGTAGACTGGATTTGCTTCTTTTTTTACAAATTTTTTATTAATCTCTTTTTAATATTTTCATAAATCTGCTAAAACCTCATAGATATATAAAAAAATAAATTTAAAAAACCCTAATTAAATCAAATATAACCAGAAAAGTAATCTGGAGAAAATTTGTCTGCTGGCAATGAATTTCATCTCCCTAGAACTACTGCTGTCAACCATATTGTAGTTAGGATTGAACACCAGAACTTGAGTTGTGACCAAATGAATAAAATATACTTCACATATATTGCTTAGCATATTAAATTGCTTCATGAATGCTAAATTTAATTCAGTATTTAAAGGCACTTTTTTCCTTTTTCTCTTAATTAAAACCTTAGTCTGAGAAAATCGATTTTTCAATGCCAATGTATGATTTGAATGTGGATTCCTCTATCACATACTAATATAACCACAATTTCTTTTGTTTTTAGTACCAGTCTAAGGGAAGTAATGTTCTAGTCAATTATGTTTGCTTCCCTCAACACAGGTACTATAACAAATATACACATTTAGTGTAATCAGGTACAATGGGTTTAATGTTGTATAAATGTCTTCAAATGCAGTGTGTATTTTTATATAATTTCCACTTGAGTTGCTCAATTATGTAAAAGAAAATTGTTACCAAAAAAGTATTGCTCATTGACTTTACTGTTGATAACTGAAGGTTATAAACCAGGTTTTTTAAAATGTATGACTTTACTGTACCTAAAGCCTAAAAACAATGATTATACTTAATCTTTCATACTAAGTCTCTGCAACTAAGCACATGCTTGTTTTACTAATGCCTAGGGCAGCAAAAAATGACTGTAGTAAGTTTTAAAAATCATCAATAAAAAATGTACTTTGCTTAGCTAGAATACAAAATTTGCTTGAGCTTGCTAATATGGTTAGTGAAAATATATTGAATTAGGAAAATAAACTATGAAAACTATTTTCAATTTCACTGTTCTAGATGTTATAAAATATTAAAATTCTAAAACTTCAAAATCTGTAAAAACCTTAAAATTTTAAAATTAACATTTTTATAAATGTAGTTCCGCCTTGTGTATTGGTGCATGCCTTCTGATGTACATGTTACGGCTGTTTAGGCCATTTACAACATCCTGGGCCATTGAATCTGTTACCATTCTGATTTCCTCTTGTGTAAACTAGTGAAATTGATGACCTATATGAATCCCTGTAGCCCATGTGTTCTAATGTTATAAGAATAAAATTATACATTAAAACAAATTTGAGCGACAGGAATACCTTGAATAGTGCATTTTTTTTTTT
>VCCN01000192.1:5136513-5151941 GCA_006491835.1 Architeuthis dux | reverse complement strand
AACAAATTAACTGCACTAATCAAGGTGTGCTTGTATATAAACCATTTTAGATCAGTTGTATACCTTCATCCCTTTTGGATCTATAACTTTGTTAATTCTAGCTTTTTGATAAATAATTGTCTGTCTTGATACACTTTAATGCACTAACCTTACCTTTGTTACAGATACTTTTTATTTTGTCATGGTCACTGTCCACATTTAGATACCAGTGAACCTTTTGTTTGTTACTCTCATTTTAAGCCAACAGCTGTTACCTTTTTGTTAAACTGTTCCCCCTCTCATTTCTAGCACTAATGGAAAGCTTTTCAAAGATGTTGGATCAATTTTGTAACATTAAAAGGAGAAAAAACTTAAATTTAAACATCAGTTGACTTGCCAACATTTATATACTTTAATATGATGCTGTAAAACATGGCCATACGTGTATAAGATTTTTTCTTTAACAAAATTGAATAATTCTTTTAATTTTGATAAAAATCAAGTTCTCATATCTTGTGGTTTTTAAAGTTCAGATTAAACTGTCATTTTGGAATCTTATCAATCAGTCCTTCAAAATGTTTTATTACCAAGTGAACCGTAGAAGTTTGCATGATTAGAAACTATTTGTAAAAATAAATCTGATATGGCTTTTTCTTTATTTTTGTAATCATTGACATATTTTCATACCTTCTGCTTGATAAATGTGTTATCTTTGGTAATGTTCTTTGGTTATCTGCCTGTTATCCTGTTGGTTCAGCTGTTAACTTTCTCGTCTTGGTACATGATCAAATCGTTAGGCGTTGGGTATATTGAATTGCAGATCTTAAATAATTATTCTTGACTAGGTTATGTATATGAGTAAATTGTCACTGTCTCTGACAAATCATAAAGGACATGTAATCACACCTTTTCAGATTTTAATGAAAATTGGTATGTCAAGTGAGTTTTTGCTCAAACCACCAAAAATGAAATCTGTTTTTCAAAATTCCAATTGGGGGAGGGTCTGACCCTCTCAAATTTTGACATTTTGGTGAACTACCCTATGTTTACAACTTCATAACTATCATCCTAATTAAGATAGAACCCTGGAGTTTGCATCATTGGATAGAGAATACTAAAAAAGTTATAGTTATTTAAAAATTTCTGGGGTGGGTGGACCCCGCGGCCAATCACAATCAAGAAATCTTTTTTTCTTATAAACTGCCTATAGGTACTCTCTATCATATTACAGTTTTGTATTTTTTGCACCTTATGGGTGAATAAACAGGCTGAACATTACCCATTTTTACAAGTTTTCCTAATTTCCCCCCCAAAAAATGTAATTAAAGGGCTATAGTCAAACCCTCGTCAACCTAATAAGAAAGGTTTCCTTTAATAAAAGTGGCCACATAACCGTTGCGACTCTCTGCAACTTGTTAAATTTGTGCCCCTCACAAAAGTAAAACATTTAAATGGAAGGTCAAATTGTGCCCCCAGAGTTCTGCCCCCCAGCTCCCGGCAGCTGCAGAGTCCCACGCGCCACCTCTGCATATAAGTATCCTTATTACATCATTACTGTATGTAGCCTACCTAATATGAGAGTTATGCATGTATGATATATACCCTCTATACCTTATACTTTCTATCTTTATTGCCAATTATGTATTCAATATACCTTTTTAATAATGTAATGTTTATGTATTTTCAGATCTTTAATTAAGATGAGTACTAAAAACTATAAAAAAAAAAGTATGCTGTTATCAATTTCTAGTACATAAAAAGATTTTTTTTTTTAGGGACACTATTGTAGTGCTGAGTATTCTCTATCCAATGGTGCAAACCCCAGGGTTCTATCTTAATTAGGATCAGTTATGAACTTGTAAACATAGGGTAGTTCACCAAAATGTTGACGTTTGAGTGGGTCATAGCCCATCCCGCAATTGGAATTTCAAAAACGTTTTTGGAGGTTTGAGCAAAACTCGCTTGGCATGCTAATTTTCATTAAAATCTGAGGCGGGGTGTGGTTACAAACATTTTTTTTTATTTAAAAAATTTTTTTTTTTTATTTGTCAGAGAATGCACCTGTAAGAGATCTTTCTCTTTAATATCTAATCTTGAGTCCTTTCCTTTCATTCCCGGCTTTGGTTTCTAACTAGCAAAATGTTGGCTTGACTGTTAACCAGTATTGACAGTCTTGTACCTAGTAACCAGCTTTCTTTTTAAATAAATACCTCTTGCTATATAGCTTCTTGCATACTACCATGATATAGGGATTGTTGCTTAGTAGTTTGTATTTCTTGCCTAAAAAGCTAAATCATAGGTTGGAAGGCATGTATAATGCAAAATCTTTGCTTATAAATGTATCCCATCTTTAAAGATTTGAATAGCGAGTTATTGGAAGTGTCTTTATTCTGAATATAAACTTTGTATAAAAGTTTGTAAATTTATCATTGTTGTCAAACTCCAATCCAAATTGGTAGCTGGAGTTCACTTTATTTTTCTACAATCCTCACCTAAATTAGGGGAGTAAACTCTGCACTGTTTGTCTGACCCGTCACGATAAACCAAACAAATGCATAAAATTAACATTTCCCTACTGTGATTTGAGTGAACAGTAGGTGGTTCTTTTACTGACAAGTCTTACATATTTACGAAAATATATGTTAGAATCTTTTTTTATTTATTATATATGAAATCAGATGATGGATAATTTTATATCCGACAGAATATGATAATTATAAAGACTTTTATTAGTTGAGAACCTATATTTGCTTCCATGGTGGATGCAGGTTCGATTCCCGTATAGAGCTCGTTTCTTTATTCACATTTACGATTTAATTTTTCTTTTTCTTTAATTCAATTCACGAAATAGTTTCATTTTTTAAAAACCTATTCATTGAAGAGTTCCACAGTGGTTACAAGCGGTCTATGAATTTAAGAGTTAAAGTTCACATTATTTGACTCTTTGCAGAATGCCCAGTAACAAAATTGACTAATTTTTAAATATATGAATTTCGCATAAAAAATGTTAAAGCTTTTTTTCTCATTTCTGCAAAATAGACCAGAACCCAGGAAAATTGCTAGAAATTAATAATGTAATTAGTATTTGAATAATTTTTTTACTTTATTTATAAGCTATCAAGAAAGTAACATATATTTTTTTTTTTTTTTAATTTTTTTTTTTTTACCACTCTACAAAAATTTGATATATAGCTTTAATTGCAGCTGCACTTCGTAAATTACTATTATATAGCATTATATAATTTTATGTATTTGGTATTGCATGTTTTTGTCGGTTACAAAGTCCTAATCAGTGGCAGTGCTGTGAAGTCGGTAAACAAAACTAGTGATGTACTGGAATATCAATCCGGTCGGATATCCAGTGCCAGATTCACATAAAAATTATCACTGCCACCAGTTTCCAATTTTAGCCATCTAATATTTTTTAACAGACATGGATTTTAATTTAATTTTTTACTTTGGAATCCAAATTTTTTTTTTTGTGAATCTGGCACTGGATTGATATTCCAGTACATCATTGAACAAAACATTTTGACTCGGACTTTGACTCCTCCATTTGTAATTAGACTAATTATATTTATTTCCTGTATTTATTGAAATTACGCAACATACAAGGCATTTCATCACTACCAATGTGAATCATCAGGCTACTTTCTATCACCCTAACCTGTTGATTGGGTATAAAGGCTATAGCTATTCTCGTGGCTTTTTTAATATTGTTTATTAAAAGGGGTTATAAACATTGAGTAACATTAAACATAACACAATACTTAAAGAAAGAGGCTATATTTTTATTAAAATATTATAAAGTAAAAGGATATAACAGAAAAAAATTATTAAAATTCTATAAAAGAAAATCTGGAATATCATTCTGTACTGTTAGCATGTTAAAATTAAATGTTTGTTGTAGTGCATGGTTTCCTCAGCAAACTTTGTTTCTTTACTTTAGAGATAGTATAATGCTTAGTCTCCTACTCGTTTTTGTTTAAGCTTAATGTTTTAGACAAACTTTTTGACTATAGAAAGAGGTTATTCTTTCTTTTCCTCTCATTGTAGCTGTATAGGAAGTGAACAACTGGACAATTACTGGCCTCTTTGGGATTGTGAAAAAATCTGTTTCATGAACAACTGCCAGGAAATGCAACTAACCTTATTTTCAAGCAAAAAAATGTTAAAAGTCAGCTCCACTTACAACATTAGTGATGTTATATGTATCCTGAGTGGGCTGAAAGAAAGTACTTAGGATACCTAGTAACTTATTTATTACACTTCTTGTACAAGGAAGGGATTGATTCAAACAGTTTTAAAGGCACTTATACATTTTTCTTTTCTTTAAAACTTCTTGTTAACTCTTAATTTCATGAACTGCTTGAAACTGCAAATTACAGTGGTACTCTTTTGTGAATAGAATAGAATAGAAAGAAAAATATTACCTAAGGGTCAAAGGAAAGTAACTTTGCTCAGAAGTTATTCCCCTTTATAATAAATGCAATGTTTAAAATCTAAATTCAAGAGTTAAATATCACTCACTTAAAGGCTGCTTTCCCTGACCATTTCCTTTGTATCAAAGTAATTATTTTTAAATAGATAAATAAGCAAAAACGACACATCCATAATAATTTCTTTTAGTTATTTATTTACAAAGAACGTTAAAATAATTTTTAATGATTTGGGTGGGTACCCCAAAAAAGAAAAGAGATCCCCTTGCCTGCCCCATAATTCTTCAGCTACATCCTTGTCAGAATATGAGAATGGGTAAAGAAAAAAACATTCTGAACCATTTTTGTTTTTTTTTCTTGTAAAAAAAAAAACTGATCCAAATAAAACATTTCTTTTCTTTTTTTTTTTCTTACATTATAACCGTTGACCATGAAATAAGTCTATTTCAGCATTGTAATTTTATAGTGAATTGAATGCCCCTGCTAAAACATAATGTAATGGCTGAAAATCACCCGGATTTGTTTTATTCTCTAAGTTGGAGCTAAACAAACTCTGCCTACAATATGCCGGGTTTTTTTTTTGCTGTGTTACGGTAACCTACATACACACCCACATACAGAAAAATGATTATTTTAAAGATGATTTAATATTTCTAAGATCTCTAGACTTTAAAAAAAAATCAGGACTTGATCTCTGCATTTCTCTGCATTATTTTGACATTGAATCTTTCATCAGTTAAAACTTTGTCATTGTCCCAACAACCTGAACATGGAATTACCATGCAAAAATTGAGTAGGTATTGCCTGTTTTCTAGTGTCTATAACTTTGAGAAGTCATTAACATTCCAAGCTTTGTTAGGACAACTGAACTCCTTTGTTGTTACCACATCACTTCAGCCAATCTATTCTGCAGCCAGAAAGTGTATAATATGGGGGCATTTGGGAATATCCACGTGTATAGATTAGAATCCCCTAAGTTACATTGAATGGTTGAATGTTATCTTCTGTATCTTGCATTGCTGATATGAGCCATCTGGTTTACATATTAGCAATCACTTTCTCTTGCCATCTTGTCATAAATGACAAGATTGGCTGAAATGTTGTGGTAACATCAACAGTACAAAGTTCAGTTGTTCTAACAAAACTCAGGAATGCATGCTTTCTCTAAAAGGATCATACAAGTCTGCTTGTGAAGAATAGGTTGCTTTTCTTGGGCTACAGTTAACTTTAAGTTAACTAGTTGTCAGTGTAATGCTAATGTTTGGTGGCAGTACTATAGAAAGAAGTTTGATTTAGTTTCATATTTATTGTGAACTTTAAAAGCTCTCTTAAATGTCACTATTTAGTTAACTGGCTAGTGATGCATTTGTTAGTTATTTTAAAGAGAATTATTTAGAACCAGTTTATTCCCAGATTAGAAAACTCTTGAGTCCCAATTAAAGTTTCAGGAGCAGAGATATTACTCTGAAGTGATCTAATTTTCATATCCTTTTAGTTAAGGCAGTTTGTTTAGAGGATGAAATTCTTCAGCTACATCCTTGTATAGTTATAGATATGGACAAACATGGTTGTTTTCTTTTTAGTTGAGTGCATTCATGATTTGACCCGCCTAAGGGGAATAACACATGATACTTACTTAACAGCACTTCCCCTCTTTTCTTTTTTACTTTGGTGTGCATATAAATTTTTTTTTATTTTTTTATAATAAAAATGTTTTGTTTTTGTCCCACTAAATATATTAAAAAAAATAAACATTTTTTTTTTTTAACAGATTGTCTTTAATGCTTTCTTCAGAGAAAGTGATTTCTTCTTGATCCATGAATGAGTTGTCTGTCCATCTGTTGACAGCATCTTCAAAGATCATCCATTTATTAAATCAGTTTCAGTCTGCTTCTGGACATTCAACTTCTCTGAGTAAAATCTGTAAATCTTCAAACGTATTTCACAAAATACAAAAGACCACAGCCTTAATCCCTAGGCTGTTTCCTTGGTCTCTCTAAAGGTTTGTGTAATCTGGCTACTTCAGATCCAATGTCTGGCATCCTCAGAATACCACCTGGCTACTTTAATATTATTGACCTCCATGGTCACTGTGGGGTAAAAAGATCATATAGGAAATGAGTGATTAATTCCTAGTGGGACCCTTAACAATGGGGTATCTCCCGGTGTATCCATGAACATTTGTGGTGCAGGACAGCCTTTTGACTGTAGTCAACCTAACACGTGCATACTACAAAGCGATTTCTCCAACTGATAAACAATAGAATGTGAAACCGTGCCCCCTAGTGGAAGTCTTCCGCCTAAGGGGAATAACACATGATACTTACTTAACTCACAATTTTCGACTTGTCAAGGTTCATAAGTGGGTGGGCATGGTAGTCCATATCCTCTGCAACTACACTGGTGTTTGGCAGGCAGTTGTGTGATTACAGTTGACCATCTGCAGCAAGCCTTCTGGGGCAGTGATTTTCTTGTTCATAACTGGCACGAATTGATTGTCCTCCAGTTTCCATATACTCTAAAGCAATGATATTTAGTCAAGGACTCGGTAGGAGTGAGATATTCTGAGGTGACAAATGACTTGGCGGAACCGATTTGGGAGTAGAAACGTTTCTGGAATGCTGACCTTTTGCCAGCACTGTAAAAGTGAATAAACTGCAACTGAGAACACAAATCAGTACTCAGGACTTTATCTCAGGGATTTAATTTTCATACACCTTAAGTACTGTGGACTTGTCTGAACGAAAATAGAGAACCCTATTGTTCATCTCGGCATAGAAGAGAAGAATTAGTAAATCTGTATCCTCCCCCTATCACGGTCGTGGACTGATGTTGTGATGTCTTGATTGCAGCCTTTACTATGTCTATGTCTGCATCACCTGATGTATTGATAACAGTGCAGCCTCTTCTGCAGTTCCTCTGTCACAAGATCAATAAGTCTTTGTTACAAGGTCTAGAAAGGAAATTATTCTTTACTCCCGCAAACTCGTTTTTTTCATTCAAGCTGATGATCGGGTGGGTGTTTTGCCCACATCACTGATGCGTATTGTCTTTGATGGAAGGACCTTCACTATAACCATCGAAAACTACAGTCGCTTTACATAATGACGTACAGTGAAGTGTCATCAATTTTCCATGGAAAGCAATGTCAAAGACATAATGTTCAGTTGGTGGAATAGAATCCATGACATTTTTGTTGGATTCTTTGCTTGAAGACTCGGCGATTTCATGTACTAATTGGGGCTTGTCGGATTTACAAAAGATTTTTGGCTTCAAACAGGAAATGTGCTGAGCTCCTAGCCACATACAATGAAAGGTTGTTTTCAACAAAAGCAGAAATCATTGTATCAGCAGAGTATGATCAATTGGGCAATTTTGATGATGGACTTGTCTGGAAATGTTTTTACCCGGTCTTTCCGTTTGAATGGGATTTTCAACAATCTTTTTTATTTCTCACTCCCAACGATCATGAACATGTGCACATTCACATTTTGGCGACTACACCAGTAACAATGTTTCTCAGATATAGGTCTGGAGGGAATGACATGCAAGTAGAAAGTTTTTCCTTGAACTTTTCCAGGTCAGGGTGATCTTGTTTCATCCTTGGTTCTGTTGATTCTCGGTGTCACTCGCTGGTTGTGTAGGTGAAGTCATTAAATTCCTGCATGGCATTGTTATACTCAGATGTGATGGGTGTGGACATTGTCCACAATGCGAAAATTTCTTTGGTCATTCCACTGCCATGAGTCAAGCCTCCACTCCTCAAGGACCACATCAGTGTTTGCTCGGTGACAAGGCCTACCCAGAACTGGTTGCTGCAGCGCATCACATGGAAACCCCTGCATTCAAGATCCTGTGCGATCTGCTTTGATAATTGCTTGGGCAGTCTGCAGCATTCTCTAATAGGTTATCTGACTGTTTATAGACTTTGTGCTAAGTTCTGTCTTCTTTGTGTCAATCTTCTCTTTGATTTGGATCAACATATCTGATGCTACAGCACTTTCCAAAGTCGTTTCTTTCGTCACCAAGAATGAGTACATTTCTCCTGTGGGTGTTCATCAACAGCTCAGATACAACCAGGTGATTGAGACATCTGTCCATCAGCAGATGTCCATGGATTTCCAGTCATCATATGCTGGACAACATTTTCACCATAGACAACTTCCATAACGTGCTTTCCATCGGCGTAGGTTCATGAATGTGTGAAAACATCCGAGCATCAAGATGATGTTTTCAAGTGGCTACTCTGTAGTGCATCCATAATGATCTCTGTAGCTTCCAATACAGGAGCTGATCAAATGTGATAATTGATGGAGCATGGGTTCTATAGCAAGATCAAACGAAATTCAGCATGGACAAAATGCATGTTAATCATAGGCAAAAACAAAATTGACGATTGGCCTGGGTGTTCTAATCCTTGATGAATATGCATCATTCCCTGCCACCTCAGGGGTTTCCTGCTTGAAGCTTAGTGAGAGCTACCATAGTACATCCATTGTCCTATCACAGTTGATCAATGCCGGGAGTTGTCAAACACGATGGTTTGGCATATAGGAATTTTACTTTACACTGAAATATCCAGGTTGGTAATGTTCATCCTTCTTTCACCCTGGGGTGACTGCTGCTATGATCCCCTTTCCATGGAAAGTCCCCTTGCTGTCGATAGTAAGGATATTGTGGTGCCAGTGACAAGAAGTGTCATATCTAGCAAATCAATGTCATCTACTAACATATCTTGAGCAATTGAATCCACTGCATTCTTTTCAAAATGCAATACTTTGTTATAAAAAGAACTAAATCTCATTTCATGAAAGGTATCCACAAGGAATCGCAACCGATGCAAATGATGTGCCTGCACTGCAAGGCCGACTTTAATTTTGATAGTGATTTGTAAGGAACGTCATATGGGATGTGATATCACTTTTAATGAATTGCACCTCTGTTTCAATGATCAGCTGTTTCTGTGATTCTTTGTCCTTTGCTTGGTTGTTGAAATAAGATGTCGGTATCTGTTTTTTCCCTCATTGTCACAAAATGAACATTGTCCTCATACTGTTCTTTCAATTTCCAAATGGTATTTGTCAGAAATTCCTTCATTTTATTTTTTCCTAAATTCAACTGACTAATTTGGCAGCCATCTTGAAAGCTGTACCTTTCCTGTGGTAGACTTTTGATGTTATTAAGCACACCTGAATACTATAAGAAACTGTTGGAAAAAATTGTCTAGGATGAATAGTGGTCAGACTGGTAGACTTTTAGTATGTTATTGGGCACACCTGATACTACAAAAAGATAGAGAAACTTTTTTGTAGTAATCTTTTGAGGTGTAAGGTGTTGTTTTCTTTTCATAAATGCACTTGACTATTTGTTATTTCTTGCCTTTGCAGTTCGTACAATTTTCTTTTTCAGATATGTCTTCTGTCCCCTTGCGAAGAATCTGGGACTGAAAGAAGAGAAATATACTCGCGTTGTCTATTACAAAGTTTTGGAGAATGCCTATAAATTAAATAAAAGACCATGCAATGGACTTGTCCAGGTAAATATTCAGCATCTTTTACACATCTTGCTACCACTTAATAAAAACTGTTTAAAGTTTTCAGATAATCTAATTTTGAAGAAAAAACACCTATGACTTAAAAAATAATAAAATGTTGAATTCATTTTTGAATACCTGCTTAATGTTTGTTTTCTTTTTGTACTGGTCAAATGTTTTGCTAATTGTAGTCATACTTTACTGACATCATAGTATTAAAATATCCTACCAATTGGAGAAAATTATGCAATTCAGTTTTAAAACGTGTAGAATTTGTATTGTCATTTTGTGTTAAAAATCTATCTGAATGTCACTAACAGTGACTAGAAAAAATAAGATTCAAGTTTGGTAGTATTCGAAAGTAAATCGAGTTTACAATTCGTTTAATCCAAGATAAGATCGTATACCTTTTCATTCCAGTTGTTTTAAAGATTTTTATCAAAACTCTGCGCAGATTATTTGTCTGACTGCAATGTCAATTTTTGAAAAGCTGATATTTTTTCTGATTTTATTCTGCACTGCTCTTTATGTATCAAATGAATAAACTGAACTGAAACCCTATGCCATTTTTTGTTTACAATTTTCAGTATTTCCTGTAGAAAATTGCATGCACTGTGTAATTTGCACAGTTTATTGACAGTGGGTAAGACTACATGCAAACTAATCTTGGTTAAAATAAGTTTCCTTGCAGGGAGCTACATGTCTAAGCACAATGTATTTCTTAAAGCTTCTGATCTTTAGTCAATAACAGTTGATTTATCAAAGGTAAATTAACTGTTGCATGATTGTAATACGACCGGTTGTTTCTAATGATCTGCACTTTTCTAATGTCAGCTCATCAGTACAATTCAGATTTAAAAGGGAAAATACTGTAATTTATGTCAAATTTGCATTATAACTTATCTGTAATTTGGGTAGGATTTGCAAGTTTAAATAATCAATTTTTCCCTGTTTATTCATTTAACTGGTGATAGTATGACACTGTTGCGCATTAGTTCTTAGTATGTCTTTTACACCAGTGTTGATTTCTGATATTGTCTATTTAAAATGTACAGAATGTAAAACTGAAACAATCTGTTTAAAGAAAATAAAATAAATGATTAATCTTTCCACTGTTTTTTTTTTTTTTTTTTTTTTTTTTTTTTTTTTTTTTTTGCTTATTTAACTAGTGTTGCTTATCTTTAACTCTTAAATTCATTTTAGGCAATTTAAAAGTTAAACCAAGGGCAGTAATTTCTGATCAAAGTTACTTCCCTTGCTTAGATTTTCTTTAGAACAAATATTTCTGCATAAAATTAGAGTGAAAGTGTAACATTTTTTCTTTGATTTTTATCTTAACATTTTATTTGGTTTGGAAGATTGTAAAGTATAACAATATATAGTGTTGACACTTGATGCCCCTACCAACAGAGATTTTGCAGGTGTGCGCCCAATGTCCAAGGGTACTATTTAATCTGGAGGGTGGAATTTAATCATCGAGAAAGTATTTTGTCTGACTGGGGGTCGATTTAAGAGATATAACATTTGAATTCAAAATGTTATCATTTCAAGCACCTTTTAAATGGGTGAGAATGGTAAATGTCACTTAATTAGTTTGGGACATTTGAAAGTAGTTTCTGAAAAATAGGCTTTTGCCAGACCCATTGAGCAGACTGGGCAGGGAATTATATTGTATCCAGGCATGTGGCAGACACAGTCAGGGGGGTTTCTGTGACTGGCCACGTCCCTGTGTAGCAGAGATGCGAAAATAGAGAAAAGCTAATGACATGACATGTATCAATCATCTCTTCACAACTATGGCTTCTTTGCTTCACACCTGAAATCTCTAAAAGTGGAGAATAAACCATGACTTCATCACAAAATGTCATGGGTATCTTGACATTGGTTCGACAAAGGTACATCTCCATTTCGACAGCAGGTGTGCAGTGTTTATTTATTCCCTCTTCGCTTAGCCCATCTCGTCCAACGAACTAATGTTTAATCTCTCCTCTGCTTTGTCTCTCTCAGGGTTTCTTGGCTGTTACCTAAGCTACCAAGAACTACCAAGCAGAATCAACAATGCAAATCATGCAGTTAAAGAAGCATTAATGTTGCAAAAGTACAATGGGGCTAGAGGGCTGTAAATTTAAACATTTACTTCTTACGTCTAGAAAAAAACGTTTTAGTGATCCAACAAAAGGCAGGAGATTCCTTGATCACCTATTTTTCAAATTTTTTAATTGATCACCCCCAAGACAGCATGCTACAAAAAGACATTGGTCACGTGACGGTTTCTATTGAGTGACTAACCAGACCTGTCTAAAGTGGGGTTTTATTTTATTATTTTTATAATATATAATCTTGATTTGATTCACCAAGGGTCTCTTTTTATAGTCATTCTCTGCTAGTCTTCCTGCTCTCATTTGAGATTCTTTCTTTTTGAGCTGTCTTTACTTTTCCTACATGGAAAGTATCCCAACAATCTGAAAAATTGACTATAATCTATTCTATATTGTACTGTGGTTGCAATTCAGGGTTTTGTTTTCATGCAAAAGTTTGATTCAATCGTCTGGTATTTGAATTTGGCGCTAAGAAAATCTGCAAGTGTTTTTCTGATTTTTTTCAGTTTGAAGCTTGATCAGAAAACCAGTTTAGAAAATACTGGCGATCACTCCAACAACCCCCCCCTCCTAGACTGGAGAGGATGTTAAAGTGGGCCCTCAAACTGTCATTTGTTCTCTGCTTGTGGCAGACCTGTTGTCAGCTATTTGCTGCTTACAACAAAACAGGCTTTTCTCAAAGGAATACATACAAGAATTTATGTGGCTTGACAGATTTGGTGATAATGCATTAAAAAATTCATGTATTCATTGATAAAATAAATTATTTCCTAGTTTCCGTAAATTTCCCTAAATTATGATGTTTTACAATTAAATACACTTGGTCTGCTTTAGGGGGAAGGATGTTCAATTAACAAAAATTAGGGGAGGTGTTGTTAAAATGGCCACTGGTGGGGAGGATTAAAGTTATATTTAGCTAATTTCTCAAATTCATTCAAATAACTGTAAAAAGATTTTGAAATTAATCAAATTTTTGTAAATTCTTTTGTTTTGTTTTTTAAAATTCCTCTTGGATGGTTTTATCAATTATTAACTGATTTAAAGGACCATTCATTGCATAGTACTCATTGAAAGGAGTGTTGTGATGTGTTTGTTTAAATAAAATGTTATCACTACATTTTATGTACAAAATGTCATAATGCACAACTTCTTTTCTACCTACATTGCAGCATTTCTCAGGTTGAGCTTAAACCATCCTGGCTTAAAATTTGTGTAATCCATTCATTTTTCTTTTCATGACTAAACTATATATCGCACAAGGTTATATAGAATAATTGGTGGGTATCTATTCTTCATAGATGTCTTGCTGCATCAACATGCTTTCTAATGCACAATAAGCAAAATGTCATGCCATCTGTTCTTCCAGCATTAGTGTAAACACATTGCACTCTCATCTTATATAATGAAATTAATACTACTATAGATTTCTACAAAGCATTTCTGTTAGAGGAACGTCTCTCTTATGTTTAAGAGCAGCCTATATAGTTAACTGGAAAAATATTTAAAATTAGTTGAGTTGTTTCTGTTCAATGCATGTCATCTTGAGTACTTACATTTTGCAACCCATCTCTGTCAATGAATTTTGGTGAAAATGGTAAAAAGTGATAATTAGCTATTTGGAGTTAATACCCTTGAAGGCTTCAAGGTAGATGGTGCTGGCTTATGGTATTATCCCCCTTGGGGGGGGGGGGGCACCCTAGTAGTAATAATCCTTCTGTTGCCTTCAGGGTTCTCCGACTGATCTTTATTCCTTGGCTTATATAGCTCCAATATGGCGGACCCCCCCCCCACACACA
The DNA here is from genome assembly GCA_006491835.1 of Architeuthis dux. NCBI lineage: Eukaryota > Metazoa > Mollusca > Cephalopoda > Oegopsida > Architeuthidae > Architeuthis > Architeuthis dux. The sequence continues at coordinate 5,138,095 of VCCN01000192.1, read as the reverse complement.
CACACACTAAGGGGGATAATACCTTATGCCAACATCATCTACCTTGAAGCCTTCAAGGGCATTAACTCCAAACCGCTAATTATCAAAAAGCATACAGACTTGTACTGATATCTTCAAGATATTCTTGGTGGCATCCAATTTTTGGTTAGAAAAACTTATAAATCCTACTTTTGTGCCAGACTAAGCTCAGCTTCTTGAATAACTATATTAAAGCTTTGGGGAAAATTGTGCTTATCTGTACAAATGCTGTCTCTTGTTACCATGCAGGTTGGCCAAAATGTGAGTTCTATGCTTGATTTGACATTTCCTGTGCCAATGCCTATTATATAATTGAAATTCTTATTTTGAAGTTTCTTTGGTTTTCATTTAATTTTAATTTTATTTTACTTCAGTGATAGCAGTTAGTATTAAAAATAAAGTCAGTTCTTTATTGTTTAGACTTTTTTTTTCTGCAAAGATATTAAAAAAAATAAGTACTTGTATTTAAACATTTTGAAATTCTATTGCATATTATTATTATTATTATTCCTCCAAATTATACACAATATTTACACATCAACTTCTAAACAAATACAAAATTCATAAAACATATTTAAATGTACATAACTACAAACCACATCTACAATTTAGCACAATGCACAGATCAAACTCTCTTGAAAATCTCATCTGACAGATTTTAAAAAATTCCTTGTAATCTCGTGTTTTTTTTTTTTCCCCCTATAATTTAAAAAAATATTTTTTAAATTTGTACACTATTGCTATCTTTAACATGACTAGGCAACTTATATCAAAAATATATTACATACATGCATAAACCCATATTTTATTTCTAATGTTTTTTTGAGTTTTCTTTTATATAGAAGTCATACCAAATCATTTCACTGATGACTTATCTTACTGTACTATACATAGATTGATTCAGTTTACTTGTGTAACCATCTGCTGATGGCTTTGTATTAAGCTCCCATAATCCTCTCGCTTCCACTCATTCTGCTTTATTGATTTCTGCACCTGATTAGTTGAACTTTGTTGTTTGTTTAAGTCAGTGTATACCCTTTTTATTTTTAAGGGTAACTCTAATGCAGAAAGTAATGAACAATTTACTAGGCACACCCTTGTCATTTATCTCCTGAGTACAGACATCATTAACCTTCTCATCACTTTGGATCAGCAAATCAATTTGTTTGCCTACATAATTCATATCAAATCCCATTATTTTTAAGTACTTAACTCTTTATCTGGTATTACCATTGTTGATTATATTTTAGAAAAGAACTGTTTATATGTCTTGTCAAACACCAGTCCAAGTCTGGAGTTGACTTTGTTTTTCTACCATAACAACAGCAATCCTCACCAAATTTAGGGGAGTAAACTCTTTACTGTTTGTCTGTCCTGTCACGTTAAACCAAACCGATACATAAAATTAACTTTTCCCTCCCGTGATTTCAAATCACAACCAAGTGATCAACAGGCGGCCCTGTTACCTACTGAGCCAAACTGATAAGTCTTATCAACGATAATTTATGTTACAAATACACACAGGCTTATTTCATTCTAAGAAATAAATACATTTATACTAAAA
>VCCN01000192.1:5102335-5115624 GCA_006491835.1 Architeuthis dux | reverse complement strand
AAAAAAAAAAAAAAAAAAAAATGCCACTAATTTTGCTGCCTTGTGTCAGTCTGTTTTTCTCTCCAAGATGCGCACACCTCTAGTGTGAGCTGCACCTACCTCTTGCACACACACACATTTTTAAAAATTCTTTTTATACAAAAATCTAACAATTCTAAAATTTGATCATGTACATTTTTCTTGCAAATTTTGTAATGTGTAAATGTTTGTTTTGGATGGGATAACTGAGGTGAGCTTCTTGAAGCCTTTTATCGGCCTCAGATGTGCTTATTGTATAATGCATACACACTAATCATTTTGTGAAAACTACAGAAATATAGCCTAACAATAAGCAACTAGTATGTGAACAGTTTGTGAGTGGGCAGTTCTTGTTGGTTGGTAAGCATAAGAGGATAAGCATCCCAAAATGTTCTACTGTGGACCAACTGTTTGACAATAAAACCTGGCTCCCTTCTTCCAATCCCTATTCTAGCTGTCAGCATTAGATTCTTTTCATTTTCACCAGGTTTTGTACTTCTGGAGAGGTGATATCTCTCATTTCAGTCTTCAACACAAGAAGCAATGCCTTTCCCCTTATCTTTGCTTCTCCACATTAGTGGTACATTTCTGACATAATTTGAATCTACAGGTTACCACCATATGGCAGTTAAAAAAACCTTTTCTCTTCCCCAAAGAAATTTACACATTGAATGAAGATACTTGTGTGTCTGATAATGAATATACCTAATTCTTCCTCACACCTTTTCTCTTCCTCTTTAACTGCTTGGTGGTCACTCAGAATCAGTAAGAATTTTTATGCTTTTTCTTTTTTTTTGTCTTTGCAAAATTGAAACTTTAAAGACTGAATTTAAACAAGCAACTAAAAATAAAATGATTATGAAATTTACAAGTTTTCTTATGTGCTTTTTCTATTCAGCATGTGTGTGAGTTTTTTGGCAAAATGGTTTCTTCTAAACTTTCATTTTAAAATTTATGAAAGAAAATTACTCCTTATTATAATTCACGCACTACAATCCGATCAAATTGTCGCGGATTGAATTGTAGTTGAACTCAGGTCGGTTTTTGCGAAGACTCAGCGATTTGTATTTTTAATCGACGACCAAGACGTCACTACAACTAGACTCTCAATCACTGCAGTCTCACGTCACATGACCATAATTTAATCTAAATTTTATTTTATTTAATTTATTCAAAACAAGGATAACTACAAACTTTTAGTGTTTACAAAAAGTGGTTAAGAAAGTTGAATATTCAAAAATAAATAGAAAACTTTTCGCAAGAAATTTTTGGTACTTTCCAATGTATAATAATAAATAATTTACCCACTTCATAAAAAATATTTTTTTATTAAACTAACAAAAACTTTTTCTCCCCGCATACCCATTCATCAAAGAATATTTTAGATATACTAAACGCACAATAAATTTATGTAAAAAACTACAAAGCGAACAATAATTTATTTTAATACAAAACTTAAGACTATATTAGTAGTTTACTAATTCAATGTTTGGACAAATGAGGCAAAAATAGTATAAAAACATCTAATTTTCCGGTAATGTGGAAATATGCATTTTTAATCAAAATATAGCTTCCTATTTTAACAGCATATTTCCATCGACTGATATGAAAAAAGTAGCCATTTGTATTTTATGTTGAAAAGTAAGTGAAGTTAAATTTATTCTCACTTCTCATTGACTGAGTCAAAGAAAATAGGATCATTACTATTGTGTCTGAATCGTAGAGCATTTTTCATGTCGTAAATACGATCAGGTCACAGTTGGTCAGCGACTGGACTGAAAAAAATCACTGAGTCAACGAAATCCAGTCAGGGATGGATGATCGTAATTGCAACCTTAGCGTAGCTTAAGCCAACTGATATCAGTTATGATAGACTAATGTTTGGAATGACCAATCTGATAAAAAGTATTGAGATTATGTGAACTATTTGAGCACTTTTTATCCAATTTTCCACTCACTTTGTCTATACATGGAGCATGCATACGTTAAAATCTCCAATTTAATAAAGACTTCAACATAGGAAAACTTTCATAATATATAGGTTTCCTATATGATGGCTTTAATTTGTTTTTGTGGATGACATGCTATTTAGTTCAAGGATAGCTAACAAGAATTTGAATTTAAAGTCTTTTATAACCAATCAGGATAAAAATATTTAAATTTTTTATGGGGCCAATTCATTTTTAAAAATTTTTTTATTAAATAAATTTTACTGAGTAATTATAAGTCCAAACTTGAGAAAACTTTTGAACAGCTCGTTGACTGGACAATAATATTTTTCTTTTCAGTTTGGTTATGATTTAATTAGTTTCTGATGTGTTAGAAAAGAGTGATACAATTCTTGTAAGCTGTGGTTCTACTTTTGCACAGAATTTATACTCAAACTTAAGATGGCTTAATATTGTCTGCTAGAATGTTCTATTAAAACATTTAGTTTGCCTCCCACATTACCTTTCTACTCTTTCTGACAAGTCTACCTTAAATTACATCTGTTCTGCTGATATAAATGTTGTTTCTATGAAATTTCTTTATATTTTTAATACAATTTTCTTTATATTTTTAATACAATTTTCTTACATATTGGTATGGATATAAAATGGCGAGGGGGAGACCAATGAAAGTTAAATTCTAAAAGGATTATGGAAATATAATAAAAACAATTTTTGATGGGTTATTTAGAGCTAGAGGCTTTTTAAAAAATCTGTTTTTATGATAGCAGTATTTTGCTTAAAAGAGTTTTGAAAATTTGTAGACAAAATTTGAGATATCTATAAAACTCTTCATTCTAAACACTATCATTAACTCTTTAAGTCATCAATTCTGTCCTCCCAATTGTTTGAAATTGAAAAATATTAAAATATTAGTCTCCTTAACATTAAATATATATAATCTGTTGTATAATTAACATAGCTTATTAATATTCATTATTAATTAAAATTGTTTGATCCTCAATCCCACTCCAAAGCTTGTTTGTATATTAAACTCATTGCATTGTTTGAGACTGGTTCATTTCATCCAATTTTTATGTTCAGGCCTATGAAACTGGAAGTGCGGTCTCTAAAATGTAATACAGGAATACCTTGAATAGTACGGTTTCGATTAGTACGGTTATGGTATTGCTATACAAATTAATGTAACTTAGAATAAGCTGAAAACAAAAACACATTAAATTATAATAAAACCTTGAATAGTATTGGATATTTTGGAACAAATTAACTGCACTGATCAAGACATACCTGTATTGTATTTAAATGTTTTTTACACAAGAGAATGAAAAGCTGCTGCTCTTAAAAGAGGACACATTATATCAAGTGTTTTTTAGTTTTTTAACTAGGCTTTATATTTGAATTAAGTTGGGATCCACATCATTGGCACTTCTTCTTGCTGATCTTTCTAAAGATCTGCTAGGCCCAGAAGAAGCAAAATACTCGGAAATGAGATTAGCTAGCTTGAATCCTAATTTGAATTTTTAATTTGTAAAATTAGTTTTAATCCAGTGAATGTATTTTAACTAACTTAACAAGGTTCTAAACAAGCCACAACTAGTGGTCGACCAATATGGATTTTTGCAGATGCAATGCTAATATTTAGAGATCAGGGTGGCCACTATGTTTTGTTTTTTTGAAAATTAAAAATTGTGCATTGTCTCTGTTTGGGAAATGAAAAAGTTATGAAATGTAGACAGTGTAGACAACACTTCAATGTTTACTCTTTATTTTCTTCCATTCCCATATTTTCTTTGCTTTGCTTCCAGTGACAACCAGCCAACAGTTATCTTCCTTTCCTTCGTAGGAAAGAAAGAAGACTAAGAACCAATACGACTGCCTCTGCCCTCCCTCCATACTCCCTCACTCTGTGTTGTACAGTCGTCTCTCTGGACTTTACTACCCCACCTCCGACTCGGTCAACCGTTTGATCTCGCCAAGCCGAATTCATGAAAAATTACATGCTTTTTGCCCCACTTCTCTTTCAACCTTTCAGTTTTAATTTTGAATTAAAAGGTACTTTTCTTTTTTCTATTAGAATAAAAATCAGCCTCATGACACTCAATAACCAGCCGATGCCGATTATCACAAAATGTCAAATATCAGCCTGATTAAATGGTTGACCTTTAGCCACAAACATGTATATGTTTCTGCTTTCATTGCCTGCAAACTTTTATGATGCCTTAGTGAATAGGATATGAAAGAAATTAGTTTACACATACAGGAACTCCTCAATTAATGTTGTTAAGAAAAAAGATATAAATATAATAAAATATTGTAGGTGGAATTATTTATATAATTGTATCTATGGTAAAATCTGTTTCACTTAACATTGTTTCAGTTAAGGTCGTGGTTTTCAGGAACCTAACCAATGTTAATCGGGGAGTGCCTGTAATACTCATTCCAAAATTACTGAATGCTATTTAAAAACTAAGGTTTTATGCCTTTTTTTTTTTTTTTTTTTTTTTTTTTTTTGAGTAGTGTTTTAAATATTCTTTTAGATGCTTGTTTCTCTTTCCTGCTTGAAAAATCACAAATATAACTCTGTACCTGATTTTAATTATTAAACTATACATCCTTGGCCACCTCCTCCTAATTTTGCCAATTAGAAAATCTTAGGCTGAAAGACTCAACTTGTAGTATTAATATGAACACCTGTGTGTGTTTGTTTTTGTGTATATCATAAATCATTTGTCAGACTTGTATTGTGTTAAGGAAAATGAAGCTGTATGTACAAGACAATGGTTTTGTGTGTTGACAAAGTATCAAAAGCTGGAAAACAGTTTTCTTGCAATCTTGTCTGTCACGGTATATCAATCTTCATTGCTTCTGAATCTCAAGCAACATGTAAATCAGCTGGGATAATATGTCAAGACTTGTTTTGTCTGTCAATATTAAATAATAGTAAACTTTTGTATGGGCCAATTACTTATTTTTTTGCTTACTGTTGGAGAATTATACTGCTGTAAGTAGACTTAGTATTGTTTTTAGAAAGGGAAAACCCAAGCTGAGACACATTGTATTCTACCAGATATTTCTATTTCTCTGCAAATGTGCTGTCTTGCAACATATTTATGAGTTTGCCTTGATGAGTCACTTGAATCTTTATCCTTTGAGCGAACAAATGCTGTTGATCTTAATATGTAGCTCTAGGTTCAAATAAATGTATAGCCATCTATGTATAGCAAGCTTAACATATAGCAAGCTTAACATTAAAGAGGTAAATGTGGCAGATATTTTTCTCTTGTATTGACTTTCAATTTGAATTCATGTTAGGAATCCCTGCACCCTAAATGTTTGAAAGTAATTCCTTGTCCTCATCTCACATTGTAAAAAGTTATTGATCTAAGCTAGAGCTGTGCTCAATTTTTTGTTGTAGCTACCAAAAGAAGACTTGCCAATTCAGCATTATACCTTTTTGTGATTGCTTCTACAAGTATACACTGAAAATAAGTATTTGAAGACTTCCATTTCCTTTATTTTCATTGCTAATAACATGACATGCACAAATTTAATGGTGGATACTTAAAGAACTTTTTTTTTTCTTTTTCTCTTGCAAAACTTAAGTTCAACTTTTTCTTTAATTAATAGTACAAGTTCAGTCTATGGTTGCTCATGTTATCATCACTTTGGAAATAAAATGAAATAAATAGGCTTAAAACCAAATTGCACAGAAGAAAACGTAGTTTTTGCAGGGATCAAAATATAGCTATTGGTTACAATTATGACATTAAGAATTTCAAATTGTCTCTTTTTAATTTAAGAATAATGCCTTTCTTTTTTCTTTATTTCTTTTCTTTGAAAAGATGAGTTAATACCGTATTGTACCGGCCAACAAAAGATTTCTATGTATATGCACCTGCTTCCTTTTAAGTTTAGCATCACTTGTTTTCCAATTTCTTTTCCCCAATTTCAGAATTTAATGCTCTTAGCTTTAAAATAACAATCCATAAATCACACAATCCTAAAGTTTCTCTCACATGCACAAGGGCATAATTAAGAAATATATATTGTACCAAACAATGCTTAGTAACTAATAACACTTCATGTAAAATGATTTTGTTTAATGTTTAGAACACCACCAAAAGAGGTGTAAATATATTAAAATTTATTCATAACAATGTTTTTAAAAAAAAAGATGGCTGGGCATTGCAGTCATTTCAGTTTCCAGTGTTGTGTTCTACTACTGGCTGACATAAAGTTCTAGAAACTTTTCATAATCAATCTTTTCAGAACTTTTACACAAGTGTACCAAGATGTCACTAATTTTTTCTGTGTCCACATCCAGTTTCAAATTCTGAACTGCACTGTTCAGCTCTTTGGCTGTGAGGAAGCCACTTGAATCTTTATCAATTTCCTTGAACAATTTTCTCATTCCCATCTCTCTGTAGAAGATAAAGAAAAACTTTCATATTTAAGAAAGAAATTTGCATTTCACATTCACACAGTGGTTGGGGGCACTCTAGAATCGTGATGGTTCAGCTCTAAGATTATCCAATGAAGATTCTATTGGGAATATGACATATATATTTCTGCAGCATCCCCCCTCCCAATCCCTTCTTGAAGAAAATACTTCTGTATGTAATGTATGTCTTTAATAAGTATCTCTGTCACCCCCAAAAAATGTCCCCAACATTGGAAACTTTTTCAAGCATCCTGCAAATAGAACTTAGCATAAATACTAAAACTTGAGGTCACTGTTATAATAGAAGTGTAATTATTGCATTAATGTTTAATTTTTTTATACATAATTATTGTGAATAGTTTATAATAAGTGTTTTTGGACTGTTGTCCTCATCTCAGTTCATCTTCTGAACACAACGTTTCGGCTGTTGTACCCTATAGCCTTCTTTAGGTGTAACGTGTAATTTCTGTATGGAAATCACATGCAATGTGTAAAAAGGGATTTGTCCGCAGTCTACAACATCGGGCCAAACAAATATGTAGCGACCAGAACACATACCAACAAGAGTTTGTGAACATCAGAAACAATCTTCGGAGCAACCATTACCTTAAAAGCACCACATTAACTTCCAAAGGCAGAGGAAAAAGAGTAGACAAGGGCAAAAGAAAACCACCACAATCAAAGGTGTATCCAAAAGGTCTGCAATCCTTATAATATTAGTAGTTTTCAGAACTTAGTTTCACCTGACTAAGACTAAAGCCCATCAGATGTAAACCTGACCAAGAATTGTGTATTGCATTCCATGTTGTGGCTGTGAATACAAAGGTGAGATTGGCCACACTTTAAAGGTAAAAAAAAAAAAGCTGTCACCTGTGGAGAGACCATTGTGCATCACCTATGGAGGGAAAAGGAGTTACCGACCACTATGGGATGATGCCAGAATTTTGGAGAGTGAGACATCTGAAAAAGTCAGCACATATGTTAGACTCAGACAACCTCCTCAGTAGACTGAGTGTAAAGCTGAATACCATATTGGAGCCCTTAATATTGAAGGAATACTCCTTGCAAAACCCTGGACCATAACACACATGTTTGCACAGCGCAACAGACACACAAAATTCTTTTCCAGGTTTGATACCATTTTTTGGCTTTGTACCACTGGATAGGGAGACTGATAAAAGAGACTCTCTTTCCGTACAGATGTTACACCTGAAAAAGGCTGTAGGTTGCAACGGCCTAAACGTTGTGTTCAAAAGATGAACCAAGATGAGGACAACAGTCCGAAAACACTTATACATAATGATAATCCTTCATCTAAAAAAATCAGACAAAAATACTCACAATAAGTTAAAGATATTGGGATTAAGGTGTCTGTTTTTGCTCACAGGGTTTGTTATAGATGGCCTCATTTTTGTGTAAACAGTCACATGGGGGGAAAATACTGTACTTGTTTTCTTTACTCACATTTTGTGCAATAGGAGTGGAATAGCCTCCAAGGGGTTATAGCTTCAAAATCCCGAAGTAGTGGTAATGACCCTTGTGTACAGTTATGTTGTTGTGTGTGTGTGTTTTTTTTTGTTGTTTTTTTTAGGGCTATAAAAAACACAGAAGGCTGTTAAGCAATTTTGACATTTCCTGTTTCCAAATGGCAGCAGCTGCTGCTGATAGCGGAATCTTCCACTGCTGCTGATGGTGCATTTAAAGCAGATGACAATTTCAACATTTTTCCACTTTCTGAAGTGAAAATGGCTGGACATACCTAAACACTAACCCTTACACTAAAAACACTACCTCAAATTTATACTTTGTTCATTTATATTTATCAAGCTTATGCTTGAATAAAAAAAAAAACACTAGTCTCTTGAACCACATGAAATTGTCTGATATCAGTAGACCACTTAAAAACTGAAAATGCTGTTCTGAGAAATCTTCTCGTCTCTTTCTTTGACTTTAAATTCGCCAGCAGCAGTGGATGACTCGGTTGATTCCACTATCAGCAGAGCTGAAGCGGTAGCCTTTTGGAAACAGGAAAGGTAATGATAGCTGGGTGTTAGTCATGATTTGAGTGTTCACAATGTACCATCATAAGCTCAGTAAACAACGTCACCTAGCGCTTGTCCACATTCAGACAGGAAGTATACTGGTTGATGTTGCCCGTGAACTTTGTGTATCACAAAGTGTGATCAGGCGACAGGAACAGTCCTTGAGCGGCCACGGGCTACTGACTAATGACGATCAGTACATCCAAACCTATGCCCTGCGACATCACCATGCAACTAAAACCCAGCTCCAAACATGTCTGAATGCTGTCAGTGGGACAGGAATATCCTGTCAGATAATACGCAACCGGCTTCACTGTTTCAGACTGGTAGGCAACCATTGCGTGTGACGCGCCTAACGGACAAAGATCACCAAACACATTTGCAGTGAGTACAAGCCTATGCAAGGTGAACATTGCAACAATGATCAACAGTGTTGTTTACTGATAAGTGCAGTATCACTCTGTACCAAAACGATAGTCATCAACAAGTATGAATACGCAGAGGTGAGCATTATGCAGTGTTTAACACGGTCACAAACCATGGCGATGGCAGTGCAACATTCTGGAGACGAGTAACTAGTGACAGAAAAAACTAATCTGGTCATTGTTGCTGGGAGTCTTACCTGCAGGATTTTATTGACATCAAACTTCATCTTCATGGATAATAACTCCTCATGCTTGCATCGGTACTGCACGCCTTCAAGAGGCTAGTGTCCCAGCCAGGTCACCAGATCCCAACTGAATAGAACACTTATGGGACCAGTTAAAATGATGTGATTATGCTTGGGATCCCCACCACATGACCTCCAAGAACAGCCTGTTGCTGTTGAGGAGTGGAATGCCATACCACCAAACGATATCTTGAGACTGGTGAGGAGTACGGCGATGTCAGGCAGTGATCGATGCCAATGGTAGAAGCACCCGTTTCTGATGTTCAATAAAGCTTGTAATCCAATATTGTGCCCCATTTTTGTGCAAAGGAAATCTCCATATGACACATACTACAATTTAGAAACCTGCTAAAAATAAACAGCAAAAGTATACCCATAATAATCCCAATATCTATAACTTATTGTGAGTAGTATAGAAGATGCTATTATTTTAATACAAAAGTGTTGTAATTAAAATTGAAAACTGATATATTTTAGTAAGATTTTAATACAAACAGGTCTGGTTAGTCACTCAATAGAAACTGCCGTGTTGGGGGTGATCAATGAATAAGTTAGTTTTCTTGTCTTTTGTTGGGCAGTGATCACTAAAAAAAAGTCTGAATTTTCAAAAAACAAATGTGAATGCTGCCCGACACAAACTAAACAATCAATTTAGCATAAACTTATTTGGTGGGGAATTTTAAAACACCAAATAGAAACTGTTTTTCTAGACATAATAAGGAGTAAATGTTTAAATTTTCATCCCTCGAGCTCCATTGGTGCGGCCTGTACACGCGATACATACATAGCCAGCCAGACCCACTTGAAAACTAAAGAAACCTATGTTGACAGTTTTGGTTGACAATTTCTAATTTGGGGCTATTTTGGCAAGCAGTGCGTTATGGGAATAAACAGCCATGTATGTGACTTTTCTTAACCACTAACAAGCAAAAGTGAAATGTCAAACACTAACCTGTTGTGATAGAAACTGGAAATTAATAGTAGTCAAGACGATCTTTAGGGCAATTGTTCTCAGTAGTGACAATTTAACCCTTATAGCACTGCCAGGCCGATATATCAGACTCCATAATGTAGTTAAAAACACTACATGGGTGATATATCGGCCTAAAAAGGCCATCGGGACCAGCTTAAAAACTGAAGAAACCTTTGGTGACAGTAGTGTCAGGCCACACTGCTAAAAGGACTTTAAAGTTTCTTTTCTCCCCTCACTCTCTCAGACAAAGGTTACCTTATTCTGAACATTTCTTTTACTCAATATTTTTTAATTCATTTTTTAAATGATTTTTTTAAACTCAGTATTATATCTATAATAGGGATCAACTTGCTCATTGAAATTAATTATGTAGATTTCAAAAGCACTTATATGTATTGATGCATGTTGCTTCTTAAAGTTAAACTGGTTTTAAAACCCCTACAGATTGCAGTTTTCCCTTTCAAGTCTCTTTTGAATGAACCACCTAGGCTAAAACTTTATATTCAAACTGTCTGAAACTAAAAGATGATAAATCTATGTATATAATGAACAGTGATCTTTCTTTCTTTCTTTCTGTTTCTCTGTCCACTTAAAGCTAACAATTTTGCTGATAAAAAATATCTCCTATCCACCATTTGAAACAATGGACTCTTCCAATTAGATGAATTCAGTTGTTTCTTTTTTTTTTTAAATCATCTCGTACAAATTAAAATATATCTGATTTTTTTTACTGGAATTAACTAGTATTAATATACTACTTATATATATATTTAAATGAAACTGTCTTCTTTTTTTTTTCTTGGAAACTATTTACCTACCTTGAACGGAAGATAAAAGTTTTTTTTATTTATTTTGCCAAGATCCGGAAATTAGGCAACTAATTATATAAAATTTTGTGTGTATGTCAAAATATTTCCAATCTAAACACTCTGGCTGGGCCGCCAGGAATTATTCTGAGAAAATGGAACATTTTAAAATAACATTGTCAGGGCTCGACAGGTTAGTTGATGACCTCTGTGTAGAAGATTCAGAAATATTCTTTGGTAATTTCAATCAATTTATCAATTATTTATTTTCTCTAATAATTAAAACAGTTTTTTTCCCATTAGGCAATTAAAAAATTTGTTAATGATTAATGTGAATGTTTTTGATATTTCAGAATAGCTGTACTTATAGTTTTTGTTTTTAATTCTGGTCTTCAGCACTTTTAGTGTGCAAGTTATGTTCTCTCTGTCCAGTTACTTTGTTTATTGTAATAGACAGAAAAGACAATCAGGTATATAGTTATAAGAAACTGTATAATGGCTGGCAAATCTTCAGCAAAATATAACAACTATTGAAATATGCAGTTAAGTCTCTTGAATCAGGAATTCTTGGAGACATCAACATCATTTGAGAATTTGGAAGCTAGAAGGGAACAAAATAATCGACTCAACAGAAGATTCATGGCTTAAATCTGAAACACAAGCAGCTACTGGGAAGAACTGTTGAGCACAAGTCTACGAAGAATATCCAAAAATAGTTGTACAATAGTTACTATTTCATGCAATAAGAATGAATTACCACAGTTAAAGCTATCTGTATTTGTGAGGTTCCCCCACCCAACCACAATTGTCGCCATCATACAGATAAGGCTAATCTACTACCATTTAGAATTGTGGTTCTTAACCTTTTGGCTCCATGCACCACCGTGACAGCCAATAATAAAACAAATTTAGTGTTGAATATGTTTAAATTGCCCGCTTGGGAGGGGGGTGTACCCCCACATTCAGAATCACTGATTTAGAATGTTTGCCACTTACTTGATATTTTTCTCCGGCACCTTATTCATAGCAGCAACAAACTCTTCACGGGAAATCTGCTTGTCTTCATCGGTGTCCAATTCTTCAAAAATACGCTAAAAAAAGGAAAAAACTTGTGTTAAAAAAACAACAGCAGTTGAGAAAAGAGTATAGGAAATATAAGATATAAAAGCCGACTCTTGGGCTCTGTAAGTGAGGGAGATCCCAAATATTTATTGGACTAATCCAACTTTGGTACTCGACCAACTCAGTTTGCAAAACTCACACACCAACATCAAGACTGACTGATGCTTCTGTGGTATACTTGTAAATCGGAATCTTGGAGGTTTATGTGAGATTTACTATTAGCATATCCATATTAGAGAAGTTACAAGCTTGAGTTTTGAATTCTTTTTTCGGCAAAGTAGGACGACTTAACCGTCAAAAATGCATCGTATCATAAGGAATGATTTGACCAATCACTGCTAAAGAAGCTAACATTTTTTTACTTTCCTACTGCAATGACTGTTTGAGTTTTAGTAAAAAATGATTATTTTATTTTATTTTTTTGACTACTATTTACACATAAAATAGCGATCAATTATTTTATTATTTAATTTTTATTTAGACAAAGTATTTATCTTAACTTTCAGTTTTTTTTAATTACAATTCAACTTAGCTTTAGTAAAAAAGCTATTATTATTCGTTAAACCATTTTACACATTGTGATTTTTTAATTAAGATGAATGTAAATAGTAGTTAAAAATTAATAAAAATGGTTTACAATACTTTGTCTAATTAAATAATAAAATAATCACTTTTTTTTTACTAAAACCAAAACTAAAGAATAACACTGCCGTGCCAGCATTAGAGAAATTGTGATTAAACAAACTAAAAATGAGGATGTTTGTAAATAGTAGTAAAAAAAAAAATTAAAATAATATTTGCCCTTTTTTTGTGTTTTTGTAGTAATATTCAAAGCTACCGATGAAATGATGATTTAAGTTAAACAGTAAAGCCATATGTTCATGTTTCGTTTAAGTATCTTTTAGTTTTTGAAGTTTGCATATCAGTTTCCTCATATTGATACAATAACAATCTCATACCCAGTTCTAATTCTGTGACTTTTCTTTTCATCGGTAAGATTTTGACTGCATACAGCTATTTATGGAGAGACATATAATTTCAAACATAATATTCTGTATTTTTCTGGGCAATTTTACATTTTTATTTTATTTTATTTTAAAAAAAATATATACAGAGCTGTTGATACTAAAAGCAGTAAAGGAATTTCAATGTCGAATTTAAAAACAATCGGTTAATATTTTATCAACATCATCTCTAGTATGCACTATAGAATAGTCTTTTTACTGCACCACTACCCACAACACTGGTTTATTGCTGGGTTTAGGTAA
>VCCN01000192.1:4999706-5016868 GCA_006491835.1 Architeuthis dux | reverse complement strand
ATATAGTGTCCCATATATAAGTTCACTTGTTCACATGAATTCTGTTCCATTTGATTATTTTGCAATAAAAATCAAGTTAAATACTAAATTACTTCCCTTACAACTGGAAAATTAGTACAAAAAGAAACATATATGGGACACCCAGTATATATATGTATGTGTGTGTGTGTGTGTCTGTGTGTATAAAACTGAGGTCATTAAAGCATACACAAAGCAATTCCCTTTTAATTTATTAATCAATCAAAAATGTTCACCAAGTAAAGATTCACTGTATTTCACTGAGAGATGCAATAGATGTAGAATAAGAAGATATCAATTGTGTTATTATTTTTAATATGCTGCTTTCTGGCTGTAAACTGATCTCATTAGAACAACACCCACTACAATTTTATTTTTACTAGAGTCTAATTTATATAAGATCTTCTTTAAGCTGCCAATTTGTGTATATTAGATGATTGATGTTTCCGATGTGTACAGGATTGGTAGAGCACTGTGTCACAATCTGCCAAAAAGAAAAGCAAATCTGATTTTTTGAGGGGGTCAAAACAAATTATTGCAAGTTTTTGGTTTCAATGACATTTCTTTAATTGAAAACACAGCTTTTGTTTTTTATTCCAATATTAATAATTTATTGAATGAAATGAACTGTTGCAGGGTTACAAGTAGGGGTGTGTGTGAGATCAGATTATCCCTTTTGTCTGGGAAGACAAAATGTACCTCTGATGTATCCCAACAATAAAATGAATAAAATTTAACATGTAGGTTCAAAAGGAAATTCAACAAGGCAGTGATAACAATTTACAGCTGAATTTTATTCAATTAAATTAACAACAAAATAGATATTGTTCAAAGTGAGGAAAAGGTAATGTGTAAATTGAAATAAAAGTTTAATGTGTGGCAAAATGTAATGGTAGTGAGTAGGGAGTGAGTTATGAAGAGAAACAGTCCACACGTGTGTGTGCTATGTAACACAGGTGTGAGTAGTAGTTTGCATGTGTGTGTCTATAACAAAACATAGAGACAGTTCAATGTATGCATGCATAAATGATAAAAGATAGTAGTAATTTCATCCTGCTAGAAAGGAGGAAAAGAAGAAGTGTTGTCTTCTTGTGTTGGTGCTGATGATGAAAGTTGTTGGTTGGGTTGGAATTCTGAAATGCTGTCTCCCTGTTCTCTTTGAAGTTGAATGCGTAAAATTGAATCTCCTACTCATTGTAGTTACATTGTTAGGGTTATTTATGAGAAAAAATCGGCTCCTGGCAAAAGTCTAGGAAGTTGGGCTCTGATTTGTTGAATATTATTTTAATACAGATATTAATAACAAGGTAGTTGTAGTGTATCCCAGCTCATGGGAATCTCACTGAAAAGGAAGATGAAGCAAAAGGAACAAGGATTAAGACAAATGTGATGTTAACTGACCACCCATGGAAAGGAGACTGATCGTCCCTTCACTTCGTGTGATTTTCTTTATTTTACCCCGGTTTGCCCAGTACATGACCGGGAACTCACTTCCATCTTATGGGTTGTGTGTAATTATTGTTTTGCGTGTGTGCTGTGCTTGTTGTGTATTTTTGTCTTGTGTCTTTCTTGTTGTCTTGATTTCCATTTCCGCCGCCGGTGTATGTGTTGAGTCTGTTTTCGTGTTAGAGTCTGACTGGCTTTGTGTTTCATCTAATTGTTTTTCAATTGCGGCTAGGTGATTCTCCGACAGTTTTAACTTCTTTTCTAACTCCTCTATCCTCGCTTGTTGTGTGCTCATGCAGTCTGTTATTCTGTCTTTGTTTCTGGGCTGATGCATGGTGTGATGAGCTATTTTGACTATATTCAGCACCTGAGCTGAGTCAGCGCCTAAAAGATTGTGAGTGTTCGGTCCGCTGGAATCCACAACGTATAGTTTCGTGTTCGTGTGGATTCCATTCCATGCAATTTTAGTGTAGATGAGTCCATGTACGGGAAGTGCCTGTGTGGACCTGTACGCATATATGCTGGATGCGTGCCTCTGTAGCTTGGGTCGGTCCAGCATGCCATCGTAGTCCTGCCCAGTGAGAATATTAACACTGGCACCAGTGTCGACTGCAAACGTTATTGGATTCCTGTTTATATGGGCAGTGACGGCAGGGGTACTAAAATTTCGGACTCGCCTGCCATTGACTGTAAAAACAGACTTGTCACTGGATGGATATAGGGATGGAGTTCTCTCAGTCACAGGTCCGGAAATACTCGATGAAATTTTGTTGATTTTGTGCCTGGATAACCGGCAAACCCGTGCAAAATGGTTCATCTTGTAACAGCTTCTACATTCCCTCCCCTTGGCTGGACAGAAAGGATGTGCTGTTGAGTTTCCACAGTAACAGCAGATGTCCAAAGTTCCATCTCCATGCGGTCTGTTGGCACTACATGGTGGCGAACTTGCTGAGTTTGGTTGGTGATTGCTATAGCTGCCCCCGGAAATCTCTGTGTTGATTTTGGCAGAAAAATCTGCGCCGTTTTGTTTGTATCCGCTTTGATTGTAGCTTAGTCGGCCAGATATTGCATGTACAGCGTGTGTCTCTATTGCTGAAGCTCGCGCGTTTGCGAGCTTGGTAGCCCTTGCTTCGTCGAGTATTTGTTTTAGAGTAGAGTCGTCTCTCAAGGCTCTGCGTCTGACCCGCGTGGAAGAACAGCCTTGTAGAATTTACGCCAGAATTTCACATTCTATGTGTTGGAAATCACACGTGGTGGCCAAATTCCCAAGTCGTGTGTGGTACCTGTCTAGGTTTTCCGAAGCTGTTTGGATCTCTTGTCTGAATTTGAAAATCTTGTAGCACGTGTTTTTCCGCAGGGTAAATTATGCTGTCAGCGAACATTTTAGTTTTTCGTAGTCTGCTGGTATTTGTACCCCATCCACCACATGTGTTGCTTCGAGTCCTTTGTCTTCATCTGTGAGGCTATTGACGATCTCGAAAATGTTGTCTCCGGCGTAGTGGAGAAACATGGCCCGTTTTTTTTCTTTCATTTTCTACCTCCATGGCGCCAGTTGTGCTTTCGGAAACGGAGTCAGGAAATTAGCCATCGTGTGTTGAGGTGATTATTCCTTTGTGTTTTAAAGACGGATCTCGTCCCTCGTCGCCAAAATGTAGTGTCTCCTAGCTCGTGGGAATCTCACTGAAAAGGAAGATGAAGCAAAAGGAACAAGGACTAAGACAAATGTGATGTTAACTGATCACCGTCGGAAAGGAGACTGATCGTCCCTTCACTTCGTGTGATTCTCTTTATTTTACCCCGGTTTGCCCAGCGCATGCCCGGGAACTCACTTCCGTCTTATGGGTTGTGGCAAGGGAGGTAACTCAAGGTATTTGCTCCCTTGCATCGCCTGGGCCAACATCACACCAGTGATAACAATTTTAATACTTTTTGGAGGGAAAATTTGTATAGGAATATTGGCATGACATCCCTGGCGCCTGTTTTTGCACGAAATTGTTCACTTAGGTTTAAGTGCCCCTACAGAACATTCAGTTTTTAGGATTTTTATGTATCAGAACCTAAAGGCAAATCTTTGGACGATTTTCTTTTGGATGTTTGAATTCATTGACTTATTGACTCTTAATGTCATACACCATTGGAAACCGCTCCAGAACTCTTCTGTAATGGAAACCATGTTTGCTACGCTTATTTATTTAAAAATATTTTTTAAACTTATTTATTTACAAATTTTAAGGTAACGATTTTGCTCCTATCCACCATTTGAGACAATGGATTCTTCCGCTTAAACCAGTTCAGTAGTTTGTTTTTTTTCTAAAGAAAAATCAACTCATAGAAATTCAAATATATTAGTACTGTGGGAACACATGGGAACAGTGTTCCCTTACTTTTGGGTGGAGGAGAAACAGCGTTCCCTCACTATCTATATAAAACTAATATTCTCTATCTGAACAATTCACTGATAAAGAAAATTAGCCAGTTTATGTCCAAATACTCATCTCACATGGCCTCAAAGCGTCTCTGAAATTGACTAAATCTTTTATTTTTTAAAATTTCTCTGGAGGGAGGTGGAGTTTAAAGCCAACCCCTAAGAGCAGGCAGACCTGCATTCCCTTACTTCTTTTTTAGCACTACACTACCGGGATTAACTAATGACAAAATAAACTAGCATTCCAAGGGAAATTATGAATCACCACCACCCATATATGCTGTGTTGGGGGTGATCAATTAAAAAGTTTGGAAAAGGCGTGATTAATGAATAAGTTACCTTTTGTTGGTCTGTGATCACTAAAAAGTTCAAATTTTCAAAGGACAAGCATGAACACTGCTGGACACAAACTAAGGGACCAATTTAGCATAAACTTACATTGAAAATTGAACCCCCCCTAAAAACCTATTATGGGGGAATTTTGAAAAAACCTTGAGGGGAGTGTGTGTGCAAAATTTCAAGTTTCTACTATGAACGTTTAGAACACCTGAATAACCTAAACCCAGCAATAAACCAGTGTTGTGGGTAGCTGTGATTAACAAACAAAAAATGTAAGACTGAGCCAAACATTTAGCACATTGACTTTTCCCAATAATAATAATACAAAAGGAGAATTACATTTTATCTAATGATTTTAAAGGTGTTATTTTAATATGTGTGTGTATGTATATCATTCAAAACATGACAGAATAATTTGGGGAATATCGAATTTTAAGAAGTTTGCAATGTCTAATAGATCCCTACATGTAGAGATTTCTCATTTCCCATAAGCATATCACCTGAAATATTTTAATTTCATTCTATTTTGTTCTCTTTATTTACGAAGGAGATGATGTAGAGTGTAATATTAATGTGAATATAAACAAAATTACTGAATGGATATTTATAGAAAATGCGTATAGTCTATGAAAAGTTTTATTCAATTTGTTAATTGCTTTCTATAAAGACTATCTTGTATAAAACTCATGAGAGGCAAAAGCAACTGGTAGCCTTGTGCCAAACTAGGCTACCCTTAGTAAATATCAAGAAACGAGAATCTCGCAGAATGCCATGCAACACACACGAGACGTACGGTTTTCATGATGGCGGATCCTAAATACGCTAACTTACCAGGAATTGTGAGTTGTCACTCCATAATTTATCTCACCGATTTTTAATCTGTATTTGTGTTTATAGAATGGATTTTTCAGTATTGCTTCAAATTTAGTAATGGCATTTATTGTTATACCGTTATTAAGCACTACCTTAAACCCTCCATAGAATCTTGAGTAGTACTAAGTACAATAATACGATTATTCATCATCTATGTAAATAGCAAGTAGTCAATTAAGTTCATTATTACACATATGACAACTTCAAATGACACAACTGATCAAAATATTTCATTCAGTGAATGAATTTAAATTATTTTGCTGCACCGATTGTTTTATTAATGATCTAATTATGAAATTAATATTCACAGATGTGATTTTACCAGTGAGTCAGTAATTGTAAGTTTAGAACAGAAATCAACCATCATATGTTGCTTAACCAATCTCACCCAGGTCGTAGCAAAAATTAAATTTTCTAACATTATTCGTCAATTATTTGATTTCAAGGCAAGTCTTCTCGAAAATTCTATTAATTTTTTTAGAAAACAATGACACACCCTGTCTTTTGCCCTTTTTGTTTCGTAAAAAATATTTGCTGCACTGGATACAATTCAAAATAATTATCGCATTAAAAAAAGAAATCTCATTCGCAAATGTTATGTCGTCGTAAACAAATATTTGAAAAGGCAAATTTCTAATGTAAGCGTAAAATCGCATGGAATTACTATATTTCTTTTGATTTCAACGGAATGCTTGTCGACAATTAATGTAATCGCGAATTCCCTTAATAAAGGAAGAAAATACTATTACGATCATACTTGAGAGATGATGTTTAAACTTGAAATTATTTAAAGTATGATTTCAGTCACGTTATGAAAAATGTATCTGCGTAGTCTTTTATAAAATTACCAGACCTGCCAAAATATCACTGTCCTCCGAGACATTTATTGAATGATGCATCAAAAAGGCACTAGTGCGATATGGTAATGACTACTACTATTTATTACTACTACTACATATCCTTAAGTCTTAGGGCCAAGTCTTTTAAATTTATTTATGTTACGTGTTCTAAATAACAAAGTCTATAGGAGAGTAAGAAACAGTTTACCTTTTAGACAAAAGTCTATACGTCAATCATCGTCATTTAGTTGGGTTTTTTTTTTTAGTTTTGTATGTTCCCCGCCCTAGGCACATCTTCACTCTATGATTTGGTTGTAAAATCCAACTGATTTAATAATGAGAAGAAAGATTATCAGGTCTGAGCCAAATAAATCTTGTTAAAAGCTAAAAAATGGTTTAAAAGGTTTTCATATTTTCAATCGTATGTCACATATTGCGAATAATACTCTACTTCGACAGCACTATTTTATATTCGAGCTCGGAGAAAATAAAACCAAAAAATTGCGAGATCGAAAATGAAAGTTACTTTCATTAAAAACTGAACGAGATACTAAGCATACTATATAAACAAGCATTTTTTGTCTGAATTTCGTAGAGGAGGTGTTAGTATTATTATTATTCATTGATTCTTTCGGATCAGTATCCTCGTCTTGTCTTTATCTTAATGTTTATCACCGCTACCCACAGCATTGGTTTATTGCTGGGTTTATGTTATTCAGGTGTTCTGACATCTATATATATCCGGACTTCGACAAACCCTAACTGTTCATAGTAGAAACTTGAAATTTTGCACACACCCCCCTCAATGAGTAGGGAAAACGCTTTGGGTTTTTTAAGCCCCCCCCCCATAGGTTTTTAGATCGGGGTTCAATATTCAATGTAAGTTTATACTAAATTGGTCCCTAGTTTGTGCCCGCTTGTTTTTGTTTTTTTGTTGAAAATTCAGACCTTTTTTAGTGATCACAGCCCAACAAAAGGCAAGAGGAGTAACTTATTTATTGATTACCCCCTTTTCCAAATTATTCATTGATCACCCCCAACACAACATATATGGGTGGCAGTGATTCATAATTTCCCTTGGAATGCTAATCTTTAATGTTTCTGTCACTACGGCCTCCTGCCTTCCTCAGGTGTCTTGTTGTATTCGTAACCTTTGGAATGTCAAACAGTACTGTTTATTTGATCCACTGGTGTATGTCGTTCTCATTCCTATATCTGCCACGTCCAGTGTCCTCTTTTGGGAATTTCAGAACTCACAACTGTCAATTACAATTCGAATCCAGGGGGAAAAAAGCTTTTTTCTTTCTTTTTTGTTAACCATTGTCTTTTCAATGCTGGCATCCTTCACTCGACACTTGTAGTTGGTGAAAACCAATCTTCTAGAATACGCTTGTTTCTGAAGTTCTGATATGAAATATTATCATAATTCCACACATCTTTCAGTCCCTCGTCTTCATCTTTTTTTTCTTTTTTTTCTTTTTTTACACTCCTGTACCTGTAATGTCCAGTGTCCTTTCTAGGGATTTTTCAGAACTTGTAACCATCTTCTTTATGATGCTGATCTGTCTCTCCACTGATCCAATAATATACATTTTTGTGCTGAGATTGAACAAACAAACAAAAAATGTCTTTAGTTATAATTATTACAGGCACAGCAAACTGATTCAGAAAGTAGCAGTTGTAGGCCCAATTTAAAAATAAAATTAAAAATACACTATTCCGTTTCCAATTGCAGCAACCTGGTCACAAAATCAAAAGGGTACCACTTAAAAGTTAATATTTTCAATATAGAGAGGCTATGGATGTGCATACCCTAACCAGTATTATAAAACTGGTGGAAAATGTTATGTTACTTTTGAGTTTAGGAGCATGACTTTACCAATGTGGTAGTCCTCCATCCAAATCCGGGCAATAAGATTAAAATTTTAAGTTTATTTCTATAAAAAATAAAAACATTTAAAATTGCAACAAACATGCAAGGGACCAGATGAGCTTTACCACTTCTTTTATCTACTACCCAGATAGTGGATATTTGTCTGTTCTTTTAATTAATGACTTCCATATGGTGTTCATATCAAGGTTTAGTCTACTGATTGCATAATTTGAGCATAGCTTGTGCAACGATTCCTTCAATCATTTTCCACTGTTGTTCTATGTCTATTATTTTGACTTCATTCAATAGGGATTGGTATGCCCCTCCTTTTCACTCCATACATAATCAGCTATACCTGATTTCAAAGTCTCTCCACATATTACAGCTTTCAATGTTCCTTGAGCCTTATATTTAGTGGTTGACTGGTCTCACTGTTGTATTCTTTGCCACAACTGCATGGAATGTTATACACACAGTTTTTGATTGTTTTCTTCAGGTGGCGGTTTAACTCTGGTTAAGTATATGTGTAGGATGGAACTACTTTTAAATAATGTCCTGATGTTGTAGGGATTACAGATCCTCTAGATCTTCTCCAACACTTATCTTATATATGGTAGAATAATGACTGTAGCTGTTTATGGTTGTCTTTGAAGTATTTCTATCAGTAGCTGATTATAATAAATATAAGTCAGTAGGAACCTTTTTATTACTTGCAATGCGATTTTACTTTTGTAACCTACCATATAACTGGGGGGGGGGGGTCCATAGGACAGGGAATCCACCTGCAAGAAAAATACCCTAAATATTTGTGCATTTGTTTGTACTGAGTCTGTGGTCTATATTCTGGATGACCTTAAAATATCTCCAATTTATATCGGCTTGTTTTTTCACACCCACATTTTGAAGTTGTTGATTTGTAATCCAAATTAATTCTTTTAAAAAAAAATCAAAATTCATTTCTTTGCATAACACGCATTGTGTGTTAGAGTACATTTTTAGTACATGAAAAAAATTTCAATCAAAGCAATTTTATCTTATTTGTTTTGATAGATATTGAAGAATCCTTTTTAATTTCACCTTTCAGTCTATATATCAACAAAATAAGCAAAGAAGCTCTGCAATCATTATCATATATTATAAAATCTAACATGTCTTCAGCTGGTAATTGACATTAGTTTTGCCATTGTGTGGTAAAGTGAAACAAGTGATTTATGTAAACATTTGAAAACCGGCTGTAAATTTTCTACAAAAAGTAATATTTTCTTAATTAACTTATATGTTCCTAGATGAGTTTGAAAAATTATTGAAATCTAACCATACAGAATTCTGAAAACTTGAAAAACAAAAATTAATTGAACAATGATGGTGTCATTCAAATTTCCATTTTACTGAAGAAAAAGATTTGAACTCCAGTTCTAAATAACATACTCGATGCTCTGGGACACACCGTTGTAGTGTCTTCCAGCCGCCTCCCAGCTAGTGGGATTCTCACTGAAAGGGAAAAGGATGAAGCAAAAGGGAACAAAGGACAAAGGCGAATGTGATGTTGACTGACCGCCGTCAGCGAAAGAACTGCGTGTCTTCTCGCTGTCGAACGTCTCTTTATTTTCCCCCCGGTCTGCCTCGCGCATGACCGGGGACTCACGTTTTAGGGGTTTGTGGCAAGGGAGGTAACTCGTGGTATTTGCTCCCTTGCGCAGCATGGCAGGACATCACAACCGTCAGTGATGTTCTTGAGGTGTTTCAGGTCTTTCAACGTCATACACCCTCGCTCAGGCGACCCAGCCAGGGTTGATCAAGCCCTGACTTGTGCCCCAGCGGCATTGCTCCACAGCTCGCTTCTTCTGATCCAGAGACATCTGGAGACCTCCTCTGCAGCCTCCATGGCAGCTTTGATGGTTCTTCTTTTTGAGGCCCCATTAATACCAAGCAGAGAATATGCCTAGTGATCTCCCAGTAAAGCCACAACAACCCACTTTGATGGGTGCTTGGACCCTTTCCTCTCGCTGGCTTCATCCATTCAATCCTCCCAGGGAACCATCAACTCCATGAGGATCACCTGCTTCAAAGTGTCCGATATCAGCACCAAGTCTGGCATCAGCAAAGTTGTCACGACTTGGTCAGGAAACCTGAGCTACCTCCCCAAGTAGACCTGCAGCTCACAGTCCGGTGTATAGGCAATGTGACTGCCCACTCATTTGGGCCGTAACTGACAAAGGCAATGCTCTTCTGGCCGCCGGCATATATATCCGCAACCATTTTCAGCACCTGGTCATGCCACCAGTGGTAGCAGCCACCCCCAACACTATTACGCAACTGCTTAGGATGTTCTCAAGTGAGCCTTTCCCGGTGCACAGGGGACATATTATAGACTCAATCTTGCCCCAGATAGTGGTGGTTCACTGGGCTAGCTAAGACATCATACACAACCTGGATCATGAACTTGATCTGCTGGGGTTCTGCCAACCATCTTACTGATCCGTTCCTCCTCAACTCCTGCCCACACTTCCTCCAGGACTAAAATGAACTTTGGGCCTTATCATAGCGTGGTTGTGGAATACCTCCCAACTCTGCCCGTCCTGATGCCACTGTGCCCACCAAAACCAAAAAGAAGCAAAATTAGTCCACCAGTTTCCCTCATCTCACCACCATGTCCCTGGATTTGGTTGGTTTGAAACTCATCCTTGATGGTACAGCCAGTTATTATCCTCCATTCGAGCCAGTGCTAATCTGACATTATGTCACCAGAAGTGACTCTGAGCCTGAAGTTTCCATAATAGTTCAGGATGAGTTCCTTGATCTTACTGGGTACATGGTGTTGGACCAGGGTTGTATCGATTAGCCTGTAGGGTACCGAGCCATATGCATTGGTGAGGTCAAGCCAAAGCACCTTCCTTTGTGCATCTCTTGGGTGATGACTCCAGTGTGTTCTGGTCACCCTAGGACTCCCGGAACACCACCTTTCTGTACTGAGGGGTCAATGTACCAATTCTTAAAGAGAAAAATTTATCATTCTTCTGGATACGACACTGAAGAAGATCTTCCCCTCCACACTAAGAATCGAGATGGATCTGAACTCCTCCAGCCTGATTGCGTTCTCCTCCTTGAGTATCTAGACACCCTCTGTCCGCCTTCACTGATCCGCTACTGTTCTCCTGTGCCAAATCACTCGTGGAATCCTTCCTAGAATTCTAAGCAGCCCTGGGCAACACTTGTACACTTTGTAGGGTACTCTGCTGGGTCCCCGAGCAGAGCTGGCTCTGGCTGCAGCAGCCACATCCTGGACTTCCTTTCAAGTAGGCTCTTTGTTGTTG
Source organism: Architeuthis dux (assembly GCA_006491835.1). Taxonomy (NCBI): domain Eukaryota; kingdom Metazoa; phylum Mollusca; class Cephalopoda; order Oegopsida; family Architeuthidae; genus Architeuthis; species Architeuthis dux. The sequence goes on along the minus strand of VCCN01000192.1, from coordinate 5,005,741 downwards.
AGCTCAATGGTTGGAGATGTTATGTGCCCCAGCTCCAGCTCTCTGTCAGTCGTTAAGAGTATTGTGAAAGAAGTTGTCTACTTCTTCCTTAGAGCAGACTTCCTGGCTCTTTCTCTCCTTAGTCTCTTGTGCCATTCAGCTCTGCGAAGGGTCATGAGCTTCTTTCTGATGATGTTTCAGAGCTGCACTAGAGGCAGTTGTAACTCTGAACTGTCAGAGTTCGAAGCTCCTGCCGTAGATGGTGAATCCTGTCTGCCCTTCTATTCATGTTGTAATTAGAGCTGGTGGTTTTGCTCTCTTCCACTCTGAACCTCTCCATTGCAAAACTGACAATGATGGTGGTCATAGTCTGAAGACGCCAGTTCTATAATTCGGGCAGCATCCTTATCAAACTGGTGCCATTCGCTGTGCTGTCCTGCCTGAGACTCGTTTTTGCAAAACTTTCTGTATGTTTTCACAGTCAAACTCGCACTCTCAGGCACCCCTGGGGGTATCTCTCTGTTTGCTGATCTGTAGCTATCTGGGGTTCTCCCTCATGGGAGATGTAGGTTATGCAGCTACCCTTCCAGCCCCGGTACTAAGATAATTCGGACCATGTTCCCATCAAGCTCCCTAAATTTTTGCAAATCTAAAAGGATGGATTTTTCCTTGACACATTTTATCGAATGTAAGTAACTTCGAACATTTCAGAGACAGACAGCGACACCAGTTCAGCCTAGTTTTTCTTCAATATCAACACGCAGACTTTGTTTATATTGGTAACACTGCTGACGTTTCGGTGACGCCAGGGAAAAATCCATCCTTTTAGATTTGCAATAATTTAGGGTGCTTGATGGGAACATGATCCGATAATTCTTTTTGTAAAAGATTTTGTAATCTATCCTTTTTAGCATAACATTTGAAAGATTTTAATACAGTATTGAGCATTGTTTTTAAATTGTGGTTGCCTTCTTGGTTGATTCCTATCTAGTTTAAGGCTCTTAATCATGAAGTTTGTTTAGGCCCTTGTTTAAGTGAGAGCATATTTGATGAGAACAGAATAGACTGGTGAAGACCAGCCTTTTCACCCTCATAAGTGGTCCATAGATTCACAATATTTTTTTACCAACAACTGTTTATCACACACTATCCTGGAGACATATCTGCTTATTAAATGATTTGGATGAAATAGGGAATAAGCACCCCAAAATTGACCGAATTGAAACACACATTTTGCCTCAACACCGGATGACATCTGTTTTCTTTCTTTTTTGCTCATAACTTTTCTGGACTGGACGAAAAAAAAGTTTTAAAAACCTTTGAGATTATTAATTTCAATCTCACTCTTTTAATTTTAAACTTGTCAAAAAGGTCCATGCAAAGTTTTATCTCACAAGATTATTTATATCCAGGTTGATACAAAAAAGAAAAATATGGTCAATTTTTATTTTTATTTTTTTTTATTTTTTACAATAAATAATTTTATTTTTTTAAGTATTTAGTCTATTTTAGTGCTGTTTCATTAAATATTTTTTTGCATAAAATTCTTTTATATATTATTTTATTTTAGTATTTTTCTATAGGTGTTATGAAATAGATTTTATTGTGATCATTTTTTTTACATCACTTTCTATACTTGTATTATGGTCTAGACCAGGGTTTCTGAAACTTTTTGCACTCACGGAACCCCTGAGACTGAGCGGAAAAATGTTGGAACCTTAAAGATGTGTGTGTGTGTGTCTATGATTATTTATATTTATAAAGTTATTCTTAATTCTACATTAAGCATGGCTTTCTTAATAAATACCAACAACTGAAATCTGGTACAATGGACACATTTTGATTTTTTGCATCAATACCACATAATATTTCGTTTCTCAAAATCGTCCATGGAATCAAAAATATATGATGCAGAAAGAACCCAAGGGTTCCACTGAACCCAGCTTGAGAAACTCTAGTCCAGACTGAAGTCTGCTATGATGTTAACTATTTCCATTTCTGATTCTTCTGTCCTTTGATAATTCTATTATTCCTTTTCGAAAGTGTTGCAAATATTCTTATGTTTGAAATTCTATTTTTACCACAATGTTTCTATGTAGAACTGTTGTGATTAGATGTTAACTTTTATATAAATATCTACATTTAAATGATATTCTTTGAATTTATACAAAATTATGATAGAATTGTTTTCTTTTTACAATTATCTACCTCATCATTTTTAATTAAAGGACTTGAATTCTCCTGATGTTTATGAAACAAGTGAACTACCAGAAGAGGACCAGAATGTTCGCCCAGATCAGGTAAGAATTTGTTTTTTCAAACTACAGGCTGTGTTAGTTTGCTTGAAGCATTTATGAACTCATAGCGACTCAAATTAGCTGCCCTGCAGGGTCAGAGATGAACGTTTTCTACTGATGTTCATTATCTCTCACCCTGACTTTTGAAATAAGTAATTCATCTCCATATAACATTTTTAAAACTTTGCTGATAACTGGTTATATGGCTAAGTAATCTGCAGTTTCATATTTGCAAATCTGACAGTTTTGACTACTTGAGTTAAGAAAACTGAGTGGAAATGGATTACCATGGTTTAAACTATTGTAATCTTCAAAACTGATTGGAAATGAAGCCTCATTAATGTATGTAAACCAAGCAAAATAGTATTTTTACTATACATTTAGTAAATATTTCAAGAATGATATCTGTTTCCTAATAACCATTAATAAACTCGAAATTTATATTTATTGAATGTTTTGTTTTTAAAAAGAAAAACACCTGAAAAGCTCCAAGGTGTGAGGGTAGCTTTGTACATTATTGCTATCTTTAACATGACTAGGCAACTTATTCCAAAAATATATTATTCTATTGGAAAACAAATCTAATTGTTTAGTAATTTTAGTTTTAGGTTGACTTTGACAAACTTTTTATATTTACAACTAGTGTATTTTTCATTGACTGCTTTTGAATGTCTGTTTCCTCTTTTTTGAAGGAGGAGGTTCATAGTGAGTCTATTGAGCGAGTGAAACTTGATTCAAAGACTGCCTATAACAGATTTAAAGGAACAGTTCTTGATGCATCTAATGCAGGTAAGACATTTTAACATTGAATTTTAAATGATTTTCACACATGCTTCTTTTTTTAAGTCCTCAGTTTTAATCTATTGGATTATAAAACCATTTCAAAAAAGGAATGTGAATACAACTGAGGATGTAGACAGTGTTGTATGTGTCCAGTTTCAACTTATATTCAAAATTCACTTGTTTATGAACTGAAATATTATTTAGCAGATACTCTTGCTCTTGGTTTTAAATTGATATTGCTTCTAAAACTTAAGTAGACTGCAAAATCCTAAAACATTAAGTCTGACATTTTAAAATACATAATAAAGTGAAGTAGATCTCATCTTTTGGTGTAGAATTTCTGCTGCACCTCTTTTAATCTTGTATAAAAGTATGGTACACATACAACAGTGGGGTCCAACAAGTTATTTTCCTTGAATACACAGGACCTAGATGAAAATAATCCCCTACTTAAAAATTGTTTTCGATTGCGCAAGACAAGCTTAGAAAACAAAAAATATATAGCCGCTATAAAGAAAAATAGAGAAAAATGTTCCATGTAAAAGCTTGATATATGTTAAGATTATCCTGAATAGAGAACCCTTTTTCTTTTATAGCACTTTCTTGGCGACATGGTGTATCATGCATACATCATATAATTATAATATTTATTATCAAACTCCTACTATTGGATTTGACTTTATTTTCCTATCTAACAACAATGACATTTAGGTTCAGACCAAAAGCTGAAAAGGTCTGAATCATGTGTACAGCCCTAACCATTCATAGTAGAAACCTGAAATTCTGCACAACATTTGGCTTAGTGGCTGAAATAGTTGCATTTTTCTATGTATGCATGTGTTACATGTACAGCTCTAACTGTTCATAGTAGAAACTTGAAATTGTGCACACACTCTCCTCAATGAGATGGGGAAACGTTTTGTTTTTTTTTGTTTTAACGTTCTGACTAGTGTCTGAAATATTTGCGTTTTTCCATCTATGTATCACATGTACAGGCTGCACCAATGGAGTTTGACCTTTGAAGCAGGTTATGATTATTATTAGTTTTAGGAGTAATGTCTAGATGAGAGAAAAACATTGCCTGAGATCATTTTATTTCACCGCTACCCACAGCACTGGTTTATTGCTGGGTCTAGGTTATTCATGTGTTCTGACATTTATATGTATCTATGTATGTATTCGGACTTCGCCCAGCACTAACCATTCATAGTAGAAACTTGAAATTTTGCACACATACACCCTCAACAAGTAGGAAAAATGATTTTTTTTTTTTTTTTTAAATTCCCCCCCTCAACATGCAATGTAAGTTTATTCTAAATTCGTCAGTAATTTGTGCCCGCTTGTTTTTTGAAAATTCAGACCTTTTTTGTGATCACAGGCCAACTTTTTAATTGATCACCCCTAACACAGCATATATGGGTGGCAGTGATTCATAATTTCCCTTGGAATGTTTTTATTATTTTTTTAATAGACATTCTAATACATCTTTTATTTGAATAGTATCCTCTTTTTATATTTTACTATTAACTTTTTATATTGGATGATATTATCTTTAAATTATAATTTTAAAATGTATCTTAGCCTTCTTTCTTTCTTTGAATGTATCTTAGCCTTCTTTCTTTCTTTGAATGTATCTTTCTTTCTTTGTATGTGTACCAAAAAAACAATCATAAAAAGCAGAAGTGAAGGAAGTAATTAAAGATTAGAAACTGCTTAACATTCATTTTATTGCTTTTTCATATTGTGAAGAGGAGGAGGCGGCATATTACTCTTGTCAGTTCAAAAGTCTCTGCTCAAGAATTGCATTCTAATTTTATTTTATTTTTAAAAAAATTTCATTTACAAGAAAATCTGCTTTGAATACTTTAAAATCTTTCAAAGATATAATATCCTTCAAAGTAAGTGCTGACCTTTTTAACAGGTTTATGCTGATTAGAATATTTTAAAATATTTAAAAATGTTTGCAGATTTTTCTGGTAAAATCCGAAGTCAGAAGAACACTGGATATGACGTAATCAAAAATGAATATGAAATCGTAAGTTTTTTTGGTTTTTTTCCTCCAATTTTTCCAGATTAATTTTTGCTTTTGTAATACAAATTGATAAGTGCCGTTTAGACTGTAACATTAAGAATATTTTAAGCATCAGATTTTTGTTGCAGATAATTTTGTTGGCGTTTGATTTATAGAAGCAAATTAAATCAAATTCTTTCTTAAGATCAATCCTAATAAAATGGTGATTATATTATTTACTCCAGGTAATAAAATGTTCAAACGCTCAACAACATAATTCTTAATAATGACGACTGCATACGTTTTTTTGACTGGGTAAAAAATCTTGGGGCCTATCTAGATAAATCTCTAAACTTAGAAATGCATGTTAATAATGTAGTCTCCCACTGTTATAAATTAATTAGAGATGTCTGTTGTATTAGAAACTACTTTCCAACAATGAAACTGAGCAGCTGGTTCACTCTATTATTACCAGTAGATTAGACTACTGTAATTCACTTTTCTTTGGCTTAAATAAATCACAGATTAACAAACTACAAAAAGTTCAAAATGCTGCTGCTCTGTTAGTTTTGAAACGTAGGAAATGCGAGTCAATTAGGACCAGCATTATCGGCTTACATTGGTTTATGATAGAAGAAAGAGTTGTGTTCAAAATTTTAATTACAATATTCAAATGTCTGCATATGTGCCCTTATGAACATCCGATATTTAGAAGGTTTGATTTTAGAAATTGTCTTTATGAATATGACTTATGGGCGCTGGAGTTTCCGCTATATAGCACCCAGACTTTGGAATCAATTACCCTCTGATATCTGGAACATACATACATTAGCAGACTTTAAATTAAAAATAAAAACATTCTTGTTTTGAGACTTTCATAATTATATGAATTCAGTAAATAAATACACTTTGGAGCTGTAGCTCTGCCCTGTGTTTTATAAAAAAAACTTTATTGACAAGTTGCA
>VCCN01000192.1:4975974-4995013 GCA_006491835.1 Architeuthis dux | reverse complement strand
ATGTATATATATATATATCCTGACTTTTTATAACCATGAACATAACCAACTGCAGAAGTTTCTGTGTTTTCCGACTAGCTCGGTCAAATTGCGTTGGACACACTGTTCTTGTAAGATCACAGATCATAAGTTAAGCAAGATGGGTGACCATCACGGAATACCAGGTGCTGTAAATCAAACCAGGGTTAGGAGTCACGCCCACCCCGAAAGGATAGTAGCAATAAGAAAGAGGAGCCTTCAGGTGGCCTTCAACCGGGTTTGATTCCCGGTATGACCAAAGAAGACAGACCAGCTATCCTAAATACTCAGCCAATTTCTTTCCATTTTCTGTATTTTGAGATGTACCAGAAAAACATAACATAGTTCAACTATTAGAGCTTTACAATTATAAAACACTTGAATTTATAGACAGTATTAAATTATTTGTCAAAATAAAAATAAGTATAGAGGAAAATGAACAGCAGAAATTTTAGTAACGGATTTGTGATTGATAATTGGTGTTTTCTTCTTTAGTTGGCCAACATAGAAGAAAGATTGGAGCGCTTGGAATCTGTGATTGGACACAATCCTCAGAAAATGGTGAGTGGTCAACATTTGCAATTCAGTTTAAAACAATTTTCAAGGTGCTTAGCCAACATGGATAAAAGTTCAGCTGTTCTTGGTGTAAATGTAAATATTCAGAAAGCTTGTATGAATGCTAGCATCATGCCTGTCAAAAATGATAGAATTATTATACATGTGGATTGGCCCAAAAAAATTTCTAAAAATATAAACTTTGCTATGTTTCCTCATTTGTATGTTTTATTTTCCAGAATGTTCTTACGGCTGAGCTCAGTAACAAAAGTCTTTTGGTGAGTGCCTATTATTCTCCTTTGTCCTCCAGCGGATATCATTTACCTAAACATCTAATGAAAATTTAAGCATGTAATTTGTTAATCTGTTTGGGACAAACAACAATTCATGATTACCTTATATTTCGGCAGATAAGGCAACCTTCAGATAAGCCGAGACATCAATTTCAGTCTGAATTTCGTGATTTTAGCTCAATGTTTAATCACTGTTATTGTATCTGGCCTATAGGATAACCCCATTTTGAGGGTTATTTTTTGGATGCTTCAAGTCTCGTCTTAACCACCAAAATATACGGTACCTTAATATTGTTCTTATGGATTTATTGATTCTCTATGAATATAAATAATTGAACAGCCAAATGAATTGAAGGATTTTGAACTAGAGGATGTTTGTGTCCACTCATTAATAAATATTTATTAAACATATATTACAAACATATATTATCAAAAAAACATTTGTAAACATCTAATTTAAACTAAAGTTCCAAATACTTTGAAAGTCAGCACAGCTAAAAGGATTAAAATTTTGTAAAAAAAATTTAATTGTTGCATTCAACAGTTGTTTATGCTTCAAATCATTAACTTATTTAATAGTTCTGTATTCTCAGTTATGACTTGAAAAATATGCAATTTTTTTGTCAATTTTATTCTGTTGACTGGTTCTTCTTTTTCCAGAATGCTGTTGCTTCCATAAACTCAAAGTTGTCCCTGTTAGATCCTTCCCAAATTGATCAAGTGGAGGGCAGGTTGCATAATGTTCTGCAAAAAGTGAACCAGATTAGTGAGAAAAAGGCTACTGATGACAGTTCAGAGAAACAAGCTAAGGTCAGTATAAGCATAAATATTTGTTTTATTTTTTTTCGTCTTCTTCTTCACAGCAGTGGTACAAATAATTGTTTCTTATGGCATATTAAAAATGCTTGAATTTTTTTATATTTACAAGGCATGAAAGTTTTTTAATGTTTCTATCAAAATTAAAATATTTGACTACTATTTGTATCTTTTATTTTAGGTGTCAGACACTCTAGAAAGCACATGTTCACTATTGCTGAATTTACTTTAACTGACAATTTATTGACTTTTAAATAAATTTCTTTTTAAATCTCTTTGCAACTGTACATTTTATTTAATATTTTCTTTGTACTGCTATTGCATATCCTTTTGTTTTGGGCAAAAACTGTTTTTAGTATTATCATAAATAGATTATTGTTGTTATTATTACCATTGTATTAATATTTACAATAACCTACTTACTGCACATTATGATGCACAAATGCCAAACTAATTGTTTTTAATATTTTATTGCCCTATGAATTATTCTTATAAGTCATGTTTTACCTTAGGCAAGTTGCATAGTTTGGAAAAACTCTTTTCATCAAATTCTCTAAGTGAATTAAAAATGTATATTTACCACTAATTTGTGACAATTTAATCTCAAAATGCAACAACGGGATCCTTTTCTTTAAATTATTAAAACTGATTCCGGCAGGTTTTTTCTTTTTACTAATTATTATATCATTTGACTGAACTGATTCAATGATTTTGTTTGAACCGACTATTCTTTGGTGGTTTTGTTTTTGTTGTAAAGCTGCCATAGTGGCACAGGGAAAGCTACAAGTAAAAAGAGAAAAACCTTCATTGACATTTATTTATCTATATAGAAAATGCTGTCCATCAGACAATTTTAAAGTGTAAAGGATAAAAAAATGTTTGTAAATCAAACAGTATTACCCACAAGCTTGTTTTTAGAGTTACCATCATCCAGCTATGTAATTTTCTGTGAAATTGAAATAAAAGTATGTTGTGTTTATTTGCTGTGGAACCTGGCTCTCATAAGAGGAAATCCACACAAATGATCTTGATTGTTGCATGACCTCCAATACAATAGTTATACAAATTTGATGGTTGTAGTTGTATGGAGGTTTCACATGCACAAGGTTCAAAGAAATGGACACTAAATGTTAATTTAAACAAGAGTTACAAGAAAGATATCTCCCAATCATCAGCTGTTCTTATTTCATAGTCACTTGTCTTCAAATGTAACACTTTATTTCATCCTAGCAGAATATCCCAATGCACTAGAGCAATTCATGTTAGTAAACTCGTGTCTTAGATTTTGAACTTTCGTACCTTTGATCAGCAGCTGAGCCAACTCAAAAGATTTTTTTGGGCTATATCAATCTAAAAAAATGCACTAAATTCATTGTTGGCCATCTTATGACCATTTAAATGGCTAATATTGGCTAGATTAGTCTTTTAAAATAGCTATGTTTGTGGTATGTATACACACACACATATTTCAGATTTCTGATAAATCCTGCTGCTGACACTTTGCAACATATGTATCTAAGTTTTGTCGAAATGTAACCTTCCGGTGATGTCACGATTTTAAAAGTTTTTATATTTATTACTGTCTTCCAGCCATACTAGCTAACCCTACCCACACCCTAAAGTTTTCTCTTTATTTCTGCACGAATTACAAGGGTCGGTCTTGAAGAGGTTGGGGTGGGGGGTCTGAACCCGCCTAGCTCCACAGCGTCCTTTGATTCCAAAAGGAGCTGTTGTTACTTTTATCCATTGGGCAATAAGTAAACCGTTGTTCACTTGAGAAACTATTTTCATGTAAAATCAAACAATTCTTTTCTCTCAGGTGTCTGAATTATATGAAATTGTCAAGAAATGGGAGAGTATGTCTGATGTTTTACCCCAAATTGTGGATCGGCTGACCACTCTAAAAGATATTCACGAACAAGGTTAGTAAGATTTCTTTCTACATGGGAAAATGGAATTATGCCTTTCTATCAAGCCAGCAAAAACATTTTGTTTATTAAGTTTTCTCACTTATATTTTTAGTCTTTTATATAATGTAGAAATTTAGGTTTTCTGAATTATTTCATATTGTTAATGTATTTAAAATGATTTATTTTATTACTATAAGATGTCATTAAATGTTTAGATTGAAATCCTTACTAAATTGTAAATGTTATATCCTGTCAATTGTTATGACAAATCAACTCTGATATATAATTTATTAAGAATTAATTTTTTTTAAATTTTTATTCCGAATTAAGCTGCAAGGTTCATAATCACATGGCAACGTTTTAAATTTCTTTAAAGTTCTTTAACTTATCATTTCATTATTATTGATTTTCTTCTTTTCTTCTTTTTTTTTTTTTTTTTTTTTTTTTTTTTTTTTTTTACACCTATTTACCTTCATCTTAATAGTTTAATTGCTCTTTATTGCATTTTGATTTTTTCTTTTTTTTTTTTACATGATCAAACATCACGTTTTTGGGGGGGGAAAATTTGTGATAAGAAGCAACTAATAAATTTAAGATGAAGGTAAAAAGTAATCATAAAAATTTTAAATGATATTGTTATCTAACTGTTTTGTATTAAAATAATTTACTTAGTTTTGTCTTAAATAACAAGAAATTTATTTGCGATGAAGTTTATTTATACTTGTGCAATCGAACATCGCTGTTTTGGGACAGGTCTCTTTTCTCAATCAATTAATTTTGTGTATGTCCAGTGTCAAAAATTTCTTTATTTCCCTTGAATTAAAAAAAAGTGTTGTATGAGTACCCCCACAGTTTTTACTCAGAACAAGTAAAAGGCATTTTAGTCTGAAACATATTGCAATAGGTTTATGATTGACAGCTGTGCTGTCTTAAAAAACAATTTGTGTAGCATTTACAGCTTAGCAGAAATTGCACTTGTAGAGTGTCTAATATGATAAACATTTCATGATTTCCTCCACTATTCTGGTTCTCACTTCCTTGTTTACCTTGTTCCTAAATAATGTTAACTTTGGTACCATGACAAATCTCCTGAAAATAAACACTGCATTATATTCTCACATTTGCATCTTGTCTCTTTACACACTGCTGTATTGTAGAAAACATTTTATTATGCTGATATCCCAAATATTATTATATTTCATTATATCAGAACCCAGCCGTAGTGCCCAAATTTAACATTGTTAGTGAGACAGTATTTTAACTTGCAGTGACACTTATATTTAACAAAATATAATTTTAGGAAATAATTTTATTTAAATGCTTAATTCAGAAAATGTCTTGTTTTTTGCAGCTCTTCAGTTTAGTCAAGCTCTTGCATATTTGGACACAGCTCAGCAAGAAATCAGGAAGACATTAACTGCACATGATGACATGATGAAGCAGGTAAGGACATTTCTGTAACTCACTTTGCATTTCCTTTTATGGTCTTACTAGGGTCTTTTTGTTTTTTTAATTTTTTTAAAAACATTTATGCTATTTTAAGTTCCATTAAAATTCTTATTTTTTTTTCTCAACAAAACTCTCATTCTCTTTTCTTTATTAGTATTTTGTAAATAAAAAAAAATATTCAGTTTCATATGTATGAACATTTTTATTTGAAAAGCTAGTTTTTTTTCCTACTTTATTCTGGATTCTGTTTCTCCAATTTTCTAATTATGAACTTGGATCTTACGATCAATTCCTGAATTTCCATCCAGAAGCAGAAATATGATTGACTATAAGAATGAATGCATGTACCTGCCTTGATTTTTGTCTTTGTCATAACAGATTTTAAAGAAATCTTTAGAATATCATAGTAAAAAGCTTCTGTATTTTCTTTTCTTGCTTTAAATATATCCAATTTCCATCAGGTTGAGTTTTACAAAGACCTTTTGCCATTATCAGTCATTAAAATTGAACATCCACTTGTTTCTCATTATTCATTTACATTCTGTAATGATTTATAATAACTTTTGATTAACAATCTCATCAATTTCCAATGGTGGCTTTTTGAACTAAAGAATTTGTACATATTATTAATACAGGGTGGGTGAGAATTAACACCCTATTAGAAATTATATGTAGTTTTTGTATAACTGTGAATCAAAAAAATTCCAATAGCGAGTTTATTTTCACCCACCCTGTATAATCTCTTATTAAATACTGTACATTTGTAGTCTCAATTAAATTGAGATTTACAAAGACAATAGATAGGTGCACTCATTAGTCACTAAAATTAGATGACTTCTATTGACACTGCTTCTTGTGTAATTAATTTTGTCCTCCAATTGTGAGTTAAATAGTAGAGCAGATGGAGTCCTTCAGCCCTGGGCAGCAGTCCATCTAAGAGAAGACTACTCTGATAAAAAACCTACAGCTTGGCAGTCGCCTTGGCTGTTTCTGCTCATCGAGCTACTGGGGAAGGGTAGCAAGCCTAAAAAGTGGATTTGGTATGCGTGAGCTGATTTCCACTTTTAAAAAACAACTAGCTCAGGCGGGAAGAGTGTCCTCCCCTGATGATCGCAAGCAAGGAATAAGCCAACAATAGTTTTTGTTACGTGAACTGAAAAAAATATTTGATGTTGTGCATCCAAAAACATTTCACAAAGAACTGGCTGTTCTTCTATTCCCCCAGATAAAATCCATTTGGTGATGATTAGCCAATGGAGGATAACATAGTCTTCATATCAAATTCTTTCTTCCTGTATAAAAAAAATATGCAAAGTAGGACGACTTAACCGTCAAAAATGCATTGCATCATAAGGACTGATTTGACCGATCACCGCTAAAAGAAGTTAACTTTTTTTTTTACTTACATACTAAGCTGGCATTAATACTATCTTAATGACGGTTTGAGTTTTAGTAAAAAATGATTATTTTATTATTTTTTTTTAGTAAATCTTAATTTTTAGTAATTTGGGTTTTTGGGGTTTTTTTTTTTATCACAATTTTTAGTAAAAAAACTTGAAGGTAAATAGTAGTTAAAAATTAATAAAAACGGTTTACAATACTTTGAATATTTTATTATTTAATTTTTATTTAGACAATCGCTTTTTTTACTAAAACCAAAACATTACCATGACGGCCTTACTGAAATTGTGATTAAACAAACTAAGAATTAGGATAATGTAAATAGTAGTCGAAAAAATTAATAAAAATGGTTTACAATAAAAAATAAAATAAAATAATCTTTTTTCTTTTTTTCTTTTTTTTTTTTTTTTTTTTTTTTTTTTTTTTTTTTTTTAAACTAAAACTCAAACAGTCCTTGCTGTGCCAGCTAAGTACAAAAGTTTTAAAAAATGTTAGCTTCTTTAACGGTGATCGGTCAAATCAGTCTTATGATGCGATGCATCTTTAACGATTAAGTTGTCCTACTTTGCCAAAAAAATCAATCTATGGCTGCATATTTTATCATCAAATTTGATACTGTAATGATTTTCCTTTTTTTTTCTTTTTCCAGTTGGATGAATCTTTCAACCTGAACACTACAGCTATCAAGAGTAACTGTGATAGTCTTGAAGACCGAATAAAAGCTTTGAAGAAATGAACCCACTCACACTCCGTTGACCCTACTCAAATATATTGATCATGTTGGTGTCTTATGTAATGTGCAATTACACAATTTGCTTCAAATTTATCACAATATTTGCAAAAAGCTTGCCCATTTACAAAAGTAACATTGCCGATTTTATTGTAGAAAATATCTTTGAGATTATATCATATTATTTATCCATACCTATTATGGGGGAGGCTTTTGACAGTTGTAAATTCAATCTTAGTTTCAATTTGAGACCATCTTAAAAATAAAATTAATAATAAGCATCATCTCAAATATACAAATTAAAGCAAGGATTTTTTTTTTTTTTATGTCAATTTACTTTATTAATTAGGTGTTTAATCTAACATTAGAAGTATCTACAAAGAGAAACAAGTTGCAATTGATGCAATCTTTAATTACACATGCTTAAAAGCTGCCTTGTGTGGCCTTTAAGCTCGATGTTGAGTCACTTCTTATTTCTAGAATTTATATTATAATTATTTGCTTACGCCCCTATTTTCACATAAAGAACTGTAATTAGAAGTTACTAGATCTGGAGTTATCTGCATTGGACAGACTTTTTTCTTTTTTTTTTTTTTTGTCAATTTATACTTAATTGGAAACCGGTGACCCGATTGGACTGAAAATTGCTTTATTCTCCAAGTTAGAGCATTTTAACGGTGTTGCGCTATTAAAATTTGCGCTACAATGTGCCGTTTTTGCTGTGTTTTCATAACAAACATACAGAAATCGGATCATTATATATAATATAGATACCAAGTTTAACAAATAGACAATGCTTGAATAATTTCCATTCTTTATACATTTGACATCAACAATGTTGAAATTTGTTTTGTGCTCATACCATCATAAACCGTTTAATCCTAATCATTTCTGCTATAAGCTTTTAGTATAATATTTAATTCTAGGCATCAGTTTCTGATTTGTTGCCTATATTTTATTTAACTTAAAGTTCAAAATAACCCCCAATTATAAAATAAGACCAAACAACTCTAGAAGTAAAACTATTATAAAAAATTTGATTGACTGAAACTAGATGAATTTCAATCTTGAAATCCTGAAAAATACTTAAATTTCATTTTTGTGGTCCGTCTTTAAATGAACTTGTTATTTAAGTTGTCCATTATCTGTAATGCTCATTTAATGAGGGATGTCAGACTGAATAATTAGAAAATAAAAACTCACATTAAGGACAAATGAGGTCACTTGGATGAATATCCTTATCTTTGTTGTTTTTATTGGTATATCCTCTGAACATCTTCAGGTGACCTGACTAGTTCAGTGGTTGTATATTTAGTGGCAAGGTTAACAGCACATCCCATATATAAAGAAAAAACAAGTAATAATAGTGTATCAGATAGATAGTCAGTTCTCTGTTCGCTAGCTAATTGTTTAACAGAAAAAGATTTCATAGATAAGGATCCAATTTCCTGAGTACTTAATTTCCTAAATATCAAACCACTACAAATTCTATTAACGTTAAATTGACACTGAAGATGTTACTTTAAAGTTAAAGGAATATTAATGCTGTTAATAAAGGAGAAGTGTTTCATTAATGTAACTTCTCTATTGGACTCAGTTCAAGCTTTCATCTGCAAATAAAAATTATTAAACCAAAACCAAATAAATGTTAGCAAATCTGTTTTTATGTATTTGAATAAAAGATATTATGAACTGAAACATTTGTGCTATTTTTGTTTCATTTGGCAAAAATCTTTTTGTTGCTTTAAACTTTTTCTAGTTAAGAAATTGACACAGGGTTTTTAAGGAGTCAATAGTTTCTTATTTTACATTAAGCTTATCGCAAAGCTTATTTTGGTGCAGAAATCAGTCTTGACAATGGTGTAAAAAAAATGTTTCAAACGATACCATCTGCTATTTTAAAAGTTGTTTTCTTTGATTCAGTTGCAGTAGGTTGGCATATAAACTCAATGCTTGATTTAATAAACAAAATAAAACAATTGTTTTTTACTAAATCGGGGGGGGGGGGCACAGTCATGGTCATGTTGGTTCTTAGTCTTCTTTCTTTCCTATGAAAGAAAGGGAAGATAGGCTTAAGCTTCTTTAGTTGTCAGCTGGTTGTCACTGGAAGCAGAGAAAATCCGGGAGGGTAAGAAAATAAAGGGTAAATATTGAAGTGTTTATAACTAATGTCTCCACTTCATAACTTTTTCATTTCCCAAACAGAGACAATGCACATTTTTTTATTTTCAAATATTTTTCTGTGTTCAAGTGAATAATACATTATTTTAGATGCAAAAAAACCCCCCAAAAACGTGAGCCATATATATCAGACATCGGCCACCTTGCTCTCTAAATATCGGCATCAGCTAAAACCCATATCGGTAGACCACTAATAAGAACGCACATTAACATGTACAGTTTGTGATTACTACATTTTCAATTCATTTATGAGGTAATCTTTTAGCAAGCGACATCAGAGGATTCAGCTGAAAAGTAAAATTTGATGAACGCATAACGTGTTCAAATTATTAAATAAAATAAATGTTGAATAGCCATTTTCAAATTGACTACGTCTCCAGAGAACATTCTCACTACCACTTCTCATCTTGACCATAAAAAATTTAAGAAATAATTTTGTTTTTGTATCTAGTGTAAAATCTAAATAAAATCCAGTTTAGTACAAGGCCACATTTATCGAGTGCCCAATGACAATTCACTATCAATTTTCTGTAGGACCAGCATGTTGAGTAATGCACTGCGATTGGTGCTCAAGTAAAAGTGTTTAAGTTAATATTTATTTAAAAACCAGTGCATGATTGATCACTAAGAGTAGAGGTCTTTTGTAATGGTTTCAGATCAGTTTTCAGTCACTTAAACTCTTAATGAATCTCATTGACTTTGGCCATTAATCTTTTGCTCTTTGTATTCTATACAATTCTATTGTATTCTTAATTTTCAGACCACCACATTCATCACTGCATTGTAATTCGCTGTTGCCAATTAGAGCCTCTATTCTCCATGGGGATCACTACCTGCACATTGAATCAGATTTGCAGTGAAAGACTTGCACAGCATCACTTTCTCACCATCTCATTGTAGTGTAACAATGACCAGACAACATCTAGATGACTGGCAATTAGACTCTGTACAGAGAAGTTAGGGTTCATCTTTCCAAAGAGCATTAACTAAAGCCAAGATCAAAACTTCCATTGATTCTGTTTATCCCTCAACTACCACACCCTCAATTACTATATAAAGATGAATTTTATAATGATTAGAAATCTATGATTTTACAAGTACAAGACTTGCCACATAGAGTAAGAATAGGCTTACCATAATTTACAAGCATCAAACCAGGACATTTTTCAATTTTTATTATAGGTCAGGGGTGCATCTAGCCTGTTGAGCTGACCGTATTCCAAAATTGGGGTGTGGGTGGTATCATGCTCCCCCAGAAAATTTTGAAAATTATGTATCCAAGATTGGGTAAAATTGTTTTTCAGGGCATATCAGCTACTGAAATTAAGGTAAATAAAATTTATTGGAAAAATTCTTATGGTCTTGAAGGTTGTCATTTGTTGAGACGAAAAGATTTAAAACTCTGAAGACGCGCAGAAAACAGTATAAATAAAAGACACTGGACCCGCCCCTGTAGGCACCGGTACTGGTATAATAAAGAAGTGCTTTCATAACCTAACTCCCCTTAGAACTTTAGTGCTGACACCAAAAAACAAATACTGGTAGTTTATATTTCTAACATTTATTTAAATTCAGCAAGGCAAGGAACATCAACATTTAATCTTTCACCGAACACTTTTTTTGACCATTCATATTTTTCACTTGAATGAACTTTCTTCATTAGTTTTCATTTATTCAAAGAACTCACTGTAACTCAAGTCAATATTGAGTTTACAATGCAACAATCCTTTTACTGTTGATTCATTCATTAGACCTCTTGAGACCAAATGCTATTCATCATTGAAAATACTCTTTCACAATGAAAAATATTTTCTCAAAATTATAAACATCATATTTTATCAATTATAAAACTAAAAGTATGATATACTACATACTATATTTAATTCTAAGAATGAGTAATACAAAAATGCAAATAAAAATATTTACAATCAAACTGAACAGATATCTATATACAATATCATACACAGATATTTACCTTATTCAACAAAAATCTTATAAATTCCTTTGATGAATTTAAAAGCTAAACAGCACTACAATTTTGCCTTCTTGGAGTTTATGCCTACTCATCAAAAACTGGGACATTCCAGGACAAATTAGTAAACTAGACAGGACACCGGGACAGAACCCTCAAACTGGGACATATGATAAGTCTAAGTAAGAATATGCTCACCTGGTTTAAAATGATAGTTTTAGCTTAGAACTACTGGATCAGTTGGGCATTTTTGTAGATTTGTTTTTTTAAAGTATTCTTTAATGTTCAGATAAGTAAAAAAAGGTCAAAGTTTCATTGCAGTTAAACATTATTAGTTGTATATTTTAAAAACACAAGGCCGAAGCAAAATATTCAAATAAAAAATAGTTTATTCCTTAAAATTTTATGACAAAATGAATCCAGTTCACATTTCAATAAATCCAGTGACATGACAATAAACACAAAACATTTTTTAAAAATGATCCTCATAAAATTCGTTGATGTGCAATTCGTTGAAAAACATTACTTCCCCTTTAACGTTTGCATTGTAATTTCTTTTTCTATAAAAAATTGTAAAGTATTTTAGGCTTTCTGTTTTTTACCGTAGAAATCTTTTCTTTTTTTTTTTTTAAATGCCTGCCACTTAAAATAGTAAATTTACCATATAAAAAAGGTGACTGCATGTATAAAACAACCTGAAATTTTCCATTAAAAATTCAAATCTGCTCATATTCACTGCTTTTAATAACAAATTCAACCCTTTGGGATAACAACCCCCAGCAAAGAGCTCATGCTTGACCCAAGTAGTTATCACCAACCCATCGACTATCAGGTAAGAAATGCAGCATAAATTTGTAAGCTAAGATATTTTATTGTTAGTTATGAAACAGCCTAACATTATTTTAGATAAGAGGTTTAATTAGTTTGAAGTTTTACAATGATTTACATGTGAACTTTAGCTGGGAAATATTAATAGATGAATGTTAACTGATAGTCATCATCTCTTAAGTAGAGATTATGACAAAGGCTAAAGTATGTGTGTCAAATTAGAGTTTCCACAATTCCTAGTTTTGGGGGTAACCTTTAAATTTTAGTGTATACACTATGTGATAAAACTGGGATCTGGAAGATTTACCAACAACAATTATCGAGATATACAATTTATCTGCAAAAATGTCTTGGATCAGCCCAAAAATTTAATCAGTTATTCCTTGGCCTATGACCCCACCCTTCCACAAAATGTCATTGAAATTCATCAAGAACTTTTGATGATTTTGTGTGAAAAAACAGACAAACATGGGCGAATACATATACCTCTGTCCAACTTTGTTGGCAAAGGTAATAAAAGCCTAAATATTCATTACCAAATCAGATATGTGTTTTTATGTGTTTGTTTCTAGTTCATGGAATTTTACATCTCGATAAATTGTCGGTGAATTGCTGTTGGTAAATCTTCCGCAATCCAATAAAACTAGATCTATTTTTAAGTATCATTATGGCTAGTATCAGGTGTTGCTGTCAGTGCAAATGGAAGTCATTTGGTAGTATGTATACTGACAATTCAAATTAAAATATTAATTCCTTCTTTATTATTTGATTTTCTTTGGGGAAATACCTATACAAATGTTTGGTAGCATTATTTTCTTGAGGCTGTAGATAATACATTTATGAAAGTAAGACTGAGACTTTTAAAATTGTTCAGAGATTACCCAAACGTAATGTATATAATACAGGTTAATTTACAGTGAATGTGGTCACATGACTTGTCTCACTCCAAGAATAATGACCAAGGAGAAATAATAAAAGATTGAATAATTTCAATTTGAGTCCAGCAATAACAAAGAAAGGAACTGTTTCTTCCTTCTTCACTGCATTCACCAACAGCAAGAAAACCTGATGTCTTCAGATTTTATTAAAAAAAAAAAATCTAATGTGTGTTTTGTTTGGGGGATTTAATTCATACTCTTTCTTTAAGTATGAAAGATTTTGAAGTTTGTGCAATAGAATAATTATCTTTTTTATTGAGGGTAATGCAATGTTCGCATCTGGTAAAATACAAGGTAAAGATAGTGGAGGTAGGCATAGGAGTGCAAGGCTGTTTAGGTTTCACATGGAAGAAAATAAAAAAGCAATAAACATCAATACCATGTGGAATATCAACTGACATTGTGCTCATTTCAGGTATTTAATTATAGGGTTATATTTTACCCAGTCTCATAATGTAAATAAATATCTTTTTAACATAAAAGCATTTATAAACAGATAGTTTTGAAGTTGTAAAAAAAAATCCACATATAAGAAAACACATAGACAAAATAATTAATAAGAGAAAAAAAAACAAATCTTTTCATGGTTTGACTTTTCTGCATTTGATCAAGTTAATGACCAAATACTTTCCTCTTATATAAATAAGGAAAATTTCATTCACTGATATTTTATAGCAGATATGTGACTTAGTAAATATTTCTAAATTTCCTTGTTATATTAAGACTCATGATGCCATGAATAGTCTTTGAGAGATTCACAATATGAGATATAGTATAAAATATAACCATCTCAAATTTATTTTTTACACATTGAATATATTACAAATTTACTGACTTGTGTGAGAGTAAGATATAAAGAGTTAGCCCAACTTCTAAATGGCTTTTTTATCACCGAAATGTTTAATGGAAGAATCATGGTCTTTTAGGAGGAGTAATCATATCCCAAAATATAGGTGATGAAATAAATATAAATAGATTTTCAATATAAAACCAACTTTAAAATAAAATTTACATTCATACATTGAAGAAAATTTTAAAAAACATATACCAATTTTACAGAAATATGTAATTTTGTCACAGAACCACACTTAAAAGCTGCTTATTAGGAATATATCATTCACAATAAAATACTAAATGCATTGCAAAGATTATCACCTTAAGGATTTCATGCAATGATTACAAGAGTTTATTGATTCGTTTTGTTTGAGATGTGATTTTCTGGTCGGCACTTTCTACAGAATCTGTCAAGATGTCGAGCTTCTCGTTTTGTTTCACTTCCTCGTCGTGAATGTCTGTCGCAATTGACTTCAATTTGCTTAGCACTTTGCTGACTTCAGCTATTTCTGTATCAGATACCAGTTGCTTTGCTGACACCTTTTGCTGCTTTACCTCAGCAGCTGGGAAGCTCCTTCGGGCATAAGGGGAGGCAGTTGAAGATGAAGCCCTTAGCTGGACTGAGGAAGAAGAAAAAGATTTATGAAAATACAAATATGAAAATAATTCTTTTAAACTTTCAGATAAACTTGATTAAAATTCATTTCAATCATCTATTATAATAATGAACAGTGTGATTTTTTTCTGTTTCGCTGTCTGTAACAATGGATTCTTCCACTTAAAGGGAACAATTACTGATAAAGATCCTACCCAACATTTGAAACAATGGACTGAAAATGAATTTAAATATATCTAGGATCTTTTTCACAAGGATTAACTAGACATTAATATTTTATATCAGAGGA
Source organism: Architeuthis dux (assembly GCA_006491835.1). Lineage (NCBI taxonomy): Eukaryota > Metazoa > Mollusca > Cephalopoda > Oegopsida > Architeuthidae > Architeuthis > Architeuthis dux. Next base: position 4,980,183 of record VCCN01000192.1, on the reverse strand, counting down.
ACAGGTTAATTCATTCAACCTGTCCTCTCTCTTATTTTCTTAAAACATAAGAGCAACTAGCATTCCAAGGGAAATTATGGATCACTGCCACCCATATATGCTGTGTGTGTGTGTGTGGGGGGGGGGGCAATTAAAAAGTTTCGTAAAACAAGTGGGGACAAACTAGTGACCAATTTAGCATACGCTTACATTGAAATTTGAACCCCCACTAAAACCCTATTTAGGAGGGGATTTTCAAAAAGCAAAATAAGTACTTTCCTTACTCATGAAGCCCTGTGCCAGACTAGGCTAAGTAAATATCTGCATATTTATTAGAGTTATGTGATTACTACACACTCATACTGATAATGGCCATAAAAGATTTTTTTACCAATGTGTTTGCTAATCTTTAGTGTAAATAAAAACCAAATTGATAACATCTTGAGTGAGTTTTATCAAATCACAGTCTTAAACCATTTTCTATTCTTTTTTTATTTTCATTTGTGGGTAAATGGTAGGTGACATGCAGATGTTGAATGAGCTGCATGCATATATATATATATATACACATATATACACACACACACATTACGAAGATGTGAGAACTGAACACGTCTTCTTTGCTGGTTAGTACACTACCAACATTCCATCGATGAAGTATTGACTTCAAAACATATAATAAATAAAATTCCATATATACATAATACTCCTGTTTTAACAGTACAACTTATATATATATATATATATGTTTGTTTTGCAAGAGGCAGTGCGCACCCTCTTCCTCTATCTTCTACATCCCAGTCTCCTGTACATCCTACCACTCCAACAACTAAGCCTATTTGGGGTCTGAGAATGCTAAAAGAATTTTCCCATATAAATTAATGGCAATTGCTTCTTCACTTTATGCCATTTCGGCTTATGAAAGATTTTTAGAGAAACGCTCTACTTTCGGATAGTGGCAGAAACCTGTAAATATATACAGGAATACCTTGATTAGTGCGGGTTTTGATGTAGTACAGTTAAGGTTTTGCTGTAAAACAAAGTGTAAGCTGAAAAAAAAACACATTAAATTATAATAAGACCTTAAACAGTGCAGTATTGAACTGTAAATAATGTCCTTGAAATGAATTAACTGCATTAATCAAGGTATACCTGTATCTGCACTTTTCCATGTATTTATAATGATAATACAAAGAAAAGTCTCAGGCTTCTACTGCCTCAACTGCTCAACAAGGAAGTCATGTTGGCACACCAGATAAAAACTAACATGCTACGCTGTTCCCAAAGATAAGCACAAATCGCTCAATACAGTAAGCTTCAATTCTCCAACATACATCACATATATGGATATCTGATTGGATGTAAACACATGAAGTCATAAAGTGATCTAGTTTTAGAATATGCAGTTTCTTAAAAGTTCCAATGTTGAAATATTTCATACAAATTTATATCAACTTTTGAGATCCATAATATTGCATTTAATTGTGCAATATTACAAAGATTTATGAGAGCAAATAAAAAAATAGAAAAAATAAAACAAATTACCTGGAGTCTTCAGTTGTGTACATGTGTTGCCAGAAGGTTTGGGAGAAATATATTCTACACGATCCGATAAACGAGGAACAATCTTTTTGACCAGCTTATAACCATGCACAGAGATGATGAAATAATTCACATCTGGTTCACCAATATGATACTGGCTCAACTGAATCTCCCATGGATTAACAATTCGAACACGTGACACATCTTCCCACTTATAACTCTCAACAACTGCTTGCAATGGTGTCATAAGCACAATATTCTCACGACTTACTTGTAAGATTCCATCTTTGCATGCATGCAGTGGGGTCTGGTTAATATCTACTTTCCAGTAAAGTACTTCATATTCATAAACATTTGGAATGTCCTTATTAGTAATAACAACAGTGTCTGTGTCAAGTTCAGCTTTTTTAATGGCTGACCACTGACCCATCCATGATTCTAATCCTGTAACAATATTGTCAGCGACCTTCAGATCTTCGTGAAGGTCATACATTGTAGCCATGCAGTTGTCCAGCTGCTCCCCTTGTAACTGAAGCTGTTCAGAAGCTTTAGTCAGAGTCTTTTCTGAATCATGAACTAAAGTTAACAGTTCAGTCCCTAACTCTGTCTTCTCACCTTCTAATGGAAGAGCAGGTGATACTTTTTGACACAAGCCGTATTTCCAAAAGTGATTGATGAATGTGTAGACAGTGTTTCGATCAGCAAGTGATGAGATCCAATGTTTTTCTTCTGGTCCTTTAACAAATATCACAATCGAACTGAAGATCCAGGTTGATCTCATCTTTTTGATATTTTCAATTTCAGTATATGGAATGTTCACTGTACATTCTTCAGATTTTTCTTCTGGGTTTTTGCCTTTGAATAAAACATATTCAGAGCAAAGAGACAAAGTTCCATAGATCCAGTGACCAGTCTTGTCATAATATGATGCTTCCCAAGTCTGTATTGTGAATTCTTCAGGGGAACTCATGGTTCTAATTGATGCCTTTAAAATAAAAATGAACAACATTAGAATTTAATAAAAAATAATATTATCAACCCAATAATTAATAGTATCAAACTCAATTATTACTATTATTATTAAAATTATTATCAAATGAGAACATCAAATATATTAAATTGAATATTACATATTAAAATACTATTATTGAACTTATAATTAATCCAACTCACTGTTTTAGTGAATGCCATTAAAAGCAAAAAAATCATCATCAGAATTCAATAGAAATTGATACGCAGGGTATGACATAACAGATATGGATAAATTTCTTTAAATCTGGTTGAATTCCTGAAAAATGTTAATTCTGACATGATCTGATCAGAATAAACTTACAATTTTGTTAGGTATTTACTATTCTTTAGAACAAGTTTTATATTTTACCCAAACCAAAAAATAACTAGCATTCCAAGGGAAATTATGAATCACTGCCACCCATATATGCTGTGTTGGGGGTGATCAATTAAAACATTGGAAAAAGCAGTGATCAATGAATAAGTTACTTTTCTTGCCTTTTGTTGGGCTGTGATCACTAAAAACGGTCTGAATTTTCAAAAAACAAGTGGGCACAAACTAGTGACCAATTTAGCATAAACTTACATTGCATATTGAACACCCCTAAAAACCTATTTAGGCGGGGGGGTTCAAAAAACATTTTTCCTACTCATTGAGGGGAGTGTGTGTGTGCAAAATTTCAAGTTTCTACTATAAATGGTTAGGGCTGGTCACCCAGTCCAGGAACATAGATATAAATGTCAGAACACATGAATAAGCTAAACCCAGCAATAAATCATGAGGAAATACACGGAGACAAAATTAAATGATCAATTTTTGCAGTTGCTATCACTGTAATTTCCTCTTAGGTTGAATTTGAATTCATTTTTAAAAACTTTGTGGATGTTTTCTTGAAAGGTGTTTATCTTAATTTGAACTTGAAAAAAAGGGGTGATGAGATTTTTGGTGAGAAATAGAAGAAACGATGGGCAGAAATAAATGGAAAGCCGAGTTTGGTAATTCAAAGAACTATTTCATCAGAAATTTACCTTATATGCCTATATATAACTTGCTTTTTTAAGCATAACAAAGCAAAGGGTCATATCAGTGGTTCCTAACGTGGGGTGCACGCCATACATGGGGGCAATTTGATTATAAAGGGGGGCAATTTAAAAATGAGGTATTAAGAACAAATTTATCTGAATTTGTTCATATCAATGGGCAGGAAATCCTACCATCACAAAATAAGTAGTGTATTTCATAATTTCAATGACAATTTGTCTTGGTTTACAAAATAAAGCAAAAAATCAAAGAAACTTACCAAATGTCTCTACAGCATACATCACACAAATTTGCACCAATTAGAGGAGATAGACGCTATTGGTGGATATAATTTAAACTCACTCTCAACCATACGAGTCTGGAACATGTTCTAAACGTGTAAGATGCTCGTGCGGAGTCGTGCCGCTATTAGCAGTAGGTTTTGTTTCTTGGCGGCGTGAGAGTGTTAAACATAGATCATATGATGTTAAACCATAGCGTCTTCCCCTTCTAAACGATGCAATGTTTTGTATGCTGTAGAAACAATCCGGCAAGTTTCTTTGAACTGCTTACGTAGTATTGTTAGTGGTTTTTATGCTATGTATTATTATTTCATTTCTGTAAGTGTTCGTAAGAACTACAAATGCATAATCATA